>CAEGAF010176639.1:0-17391 GCA_903067075.1 Micropoecilia bifurca | reverse complement strand
AAATAAAATTAAACCCTTACCTAACTCAGTCTTGTTGATTTTGCATGTGGGTCAGAAGGTTAACGCCGAACATGACAGCTTTTGTGTCAAAACAAACCCATTTGCTTATTCATGTCCAACTAAGAATGTGTGGGAAGAGTTAAAAAAAAAGGCTATTCACAGACGGTCTCCGTCCAATACGACTGAGCTTGAAATATTTTCCACCGGTGGAGGAAACATTTCAGTCTCCAGATATACTGTTAGTGAGATCCCTCAAAAGACTTTCTGTAATTGCGTAAGTAGGTAGTTCTACAAAATATTGATTCATGGTGCTTAAAAAATATAAGACACAATTATATCAGAAATTAGTTGTAAAAACTTTTGAAAAACATTTTTCCTTTTCCTTTCACACGACAGCCCTTGTGTTGGTATGTCAGCTTCTTTTTCTGATGTGACAAAATGTGAACGAGTTCAAGGTGTGTAGAAACTGTAGCACCACACTTTTCGCCTTCTATCATAATAAAAAATAAATTGCATATTTAAAATCAGTTCACTTTTGGATGAACTTTATTGTAGCCTCAAAATTAAATTTGCTATTTCTCCTGGGAACTGAACGTTTTTTTATGGAACTGTCTGTGATGTGTTTAATTCAAAAGTTTGTTAGACTTTCTCTTCATGTATACCTTGAATTTCATCCTGTGATAGTGTAGAAATGCAAGACAAATTAGTTGTTTGAGACATTTCTTTGGAACACTTTCACAAGTTTGGAAAGCCTTCCCTGCCAGAAGCAAGTCTAGGAAAGAGAAGAGTTCCATACATCATTGTGCTTAGGCATTACTGTGGGTAATGAAGTGTGAACTAGGAGTAGCACTTCATTTTGTCATAAAGAGTGTGAGCGAGCTCACTGTAGGACGAGGAGATTGTGGACCGTCTTCAGGCAATCCCAGCCAAGTGCCTCGAATTACAGCTGTCAGTGAAATGAATAAAAAATGAACTCTATTACTCTATGAATGCAATTGTTTCATGTTTCACCTGAAAGTGGAAGCAAACAGTGCATTCACTGAAGACATTTGCATGATAGGCTTAGGGTTAAAGATGGGTAAATCTACTTGCCATTAAGTTTCAACCTTTTTTTTCGCCCTATTAACTAGTTAAGACTTTTTTCCCCTAGTGAGATTGCTGCAATATGAGCAAAATCTGATTTTTAGGTTGGTCCAAGTTTTCTCTTGATTCTCATTCAATTTATGGCTGGACCAAGAATGTGTCTTGTAGTTTTCAAAAACATTATTTTGGCCAAAATTATTTTTGGGCTCATTTGAACTACAGTTCAAACCAATGAAGCTTTTTAAAGATGGTGAAAAACCACAGTTCTCTTTTTTTATGAATGGCTGCCATAGGCCAAGAACTGATGTCATAGACTTCACTGACTAGAAGCAGTCAGATGATAGCATTGTTCTGATCCACGAAAAACACATATATAACAATAACTCAATAATAATTGTAATTAATTTCATGTTATGCTCTTTATGATCTCTGACTTCACTAAAGATTAACTCACATCAGCATGCCAAATGCTGAAGTGGGTTAACAGCAGGGCAATCTGAGCTACTTTTAAATCAAATCAACTCATTTTTACTAAAGGAGTCACTCACTCTGTATTGACTTGAACTTCTCAAAGTGATCAGACAGTCCTTAACTGACCTATGCTAAATTAAATATAATAAACTGCACATGGAATAGATTTAAATGTAGATATTTTGACAGCAAATAATCAAAAATGTAAATCGCTGACTACATGGTGATACAATTCTTCCTATACAATCTTTGGATGTCTTTGGACAGAAAACATTGTCACTGTGGCTTAAACAAAAGATGTGTATTTTAGAACCAATAATTCTTAAAGCTCGATGAATTAAAGTAGAGTAGCAATGGCATAAGGAGATACATCAATAAACAGTTATTGCACCCAAAACTCAAAGACAATGGGCGATCAACTTTGAAAAAATAAAATCAATTTTACAAAAACAAATTTTATACATTGAAGTATTTAACGACATATTGAGTGATGTATTGGAAAAAATGAATACTTATGCATGTATGTGTATTTCTAATTTTATTTTGAGGAATTCTGTACGAACTCCTACAGAATTATGTCTGTAACAACTTTGTTATGGATTGGATTGGTAGGTCTTGCTCTTTATATGTTGAAGTTCATAAATGTGGAAAATCATGAAATGATGCAATGGGCCACAAATTTGTAAAATAAGAACACCTGCTCTCTGAATTTACATGTTAGTGTAATATATTAACATAATCTGTATGTTTTTCTTAAAAATGTATTTTCTTTTCATGTACCATGGTTCCAAAGCAATTCGGTTTTCTAAATGCTGTTTAAAACACAAGAAAATGCTTCCAACAGGCTCAAGCAAAGTCTTTCTGGTGGAAACATTCAGAGGCTTTCATTTGTTTCTAGGCAAGCACACATAATTTCACAGCTTGATGTATTGTCCGCACAGACAACATTGCCCCAGGATATCTTAGATAAGTGTGCAGCATTAACAACAGAAAGCCTCTGTTGTAAGCAGATGCTTGTGTAGCTGTCAGACTGGATGCAGGTGTCACCAGCTATCAGAGGAACAGTATAACCCCAGGTGTGAATACTGTGTTTTTCTCTGACATTTTAATGTGGAATGATTCAAGATGTTATGAACCTTAAGGGAATTTTTTCTTATAAAGATGAAAGAAGCTCAGGGCCAGTTTAATCATGTCTTTGTGTTTTGCGCAAAGTGAGCTTTGCAAAAATTTGCAAATGATTGTATTTATTATACAGTAACAGCCAAAAATGTATGCCTGGAAGGCAATGACGCTGTGATCTTTACGCCTGGTCATGTTGCATATGTATTTATGGGGCTTCAACTTTTATTAAACAAAATAGGGAAAAGATTCAAAGCTTGCCAAGCCTTGTTCAAGGAGAACTGCACCACATTTTCCCATCCAAAAGCACCTCCTATCTTTTGCAACATTATTGCTCTCAGTTACTCAAAGGGGGCACGTTGATGATGTAACAAAGAGAGTCACAAATGTGTGAATTAAAATGTGATCTATTGCAGTGGTTTTCAACCTTTTTTATAACAAGCATGACCTCAGTAAATATCACATTTTCAGGATACTGCCGTCTCAACAGACGTTTTAAAACAAAAGTACAACGGGAGTTGAACTAAATGTTGAAAATTATTCCTGCAATTATATCTGCTATTTTCCCCACTGTTTTATAAGAGCATCAACAACTATCAATAGATTTGAAACGTGAATAAATGTAGTAGAAGTTAATTGTTCGCTATTATTGTTAGGTTCATACTGGGTGTTGTAAAAGTATTCTGCTGCTTCTTCTCTCTTCAGTAGTTCCTCATGAAGAGCGATGAATGTGAAAATTGATCCATTTGGCTGCTGTTACTGAGTAGCTCAGCTAGCTTGTGAATAATATGCAAAACATTTCTCTCCCGTGCTGCTAAATGCAGGTAAAGTACAGATAACTGATCAGATTGGCATTTGCAAATTCTTTTTCACAGCACCATGATGAACAATAACACTCTATCCATTAAACAAAAAGTTGTTGACTATATGCTTTGTAATTTTGCTTCGTAGTGCATTGGTTTATTTAACTGTCCTAAACACAGTTAGCAGTTTAGTTTGAAAAACAAACAAACAGTTGTCTAAAGGAAATGTGATAATATATTGCTGGTTTTCGACACAGTAGAGATACATTTGTTTTACCTGCTTAATCAACTTTGGCGACTGTATTTAGCTTCACAGTTCATATTACAAAGCGATTTACATAGTGATCAATACCAAATTGATTACAAATATATTGCAGGATCAACAAATAAAAGAGAAATTGGGCTTTTCTTATTATGATTAACCTACTGAGGGGAGCGGGGTGAGAGGGGGGTACTGAAGTCTTTTCACTTATCATCAATTGTCAGAGTTATGCTGCGTTTTAGGTTTTTTCCTGTTTTGTTGCTCAAGCTTAAAGGACCCTTTCAAGGCTCACCTTAACAGCTGACAAAGCAGACAGCAGCCAGGCATTACAAGTGAAACGCAGTAGGGAATCAATCTAATACAGAGAAAACAAATAACCTGAGTCGCTATGAAGACAGAATACACTGGCTCTCTCTGTGGCTCTGCCAAGGTATACATCTCTGTGGTTTGCACAGGTTCAGTGTGTGAAATAACTCCAAGTGTCCAGAGGCTCTTGTAGATCAATATAACATGATTTTGTAATGGTGCCACACTTTTGACCACCTAACTTATATTTTTCTCCCATTAATAATATTATTTGGCAGGAGTTACATCATTCAATGTTGTCTGATTGTGTTTTCCAAGGGTTTTCTGCTGCTTGTCATCTTAACATCTTTTAGAATAAGGAACCATAATGAAGAAAGACATTCAAAAGTATAGAAATTAAGCTGTACTTAATCTTAGATTTGGGCATGTAATGCCTCCATACATGTAATGTATCCAGAGTGATACATTGTTGTTGTATTTGGGATATATAATTATTGCTCAGAGTTGGGTATGGAGCCTCGAGAAACAGTGCTCCATTTGTGAGGCGCTGCTGCTCCAAACTACCTCCAATGTTTCTTCCTTTGGGTCTTGTACACCAGGCTGCCCAACTCTGCTCACTGTTTATGATTTTTATACTGTACCAACTGCTAACCTGGACAAGGGTTGTTTTTGTTTTTTGTGCACCAGGTTAGCAGATTAGTGAAAGCTCAATAACATGCAGCTTTAGATACCGACACGTGTAAATGAGAGGTCGCACAAGAATTTTTTACTGTCCATCATTTTGATTGATGTGGCCAAAAAATTCCTGTCATAAGCAATTTTTACCCATCAGTTTTTAAAATGATAATGACATTTATTTCCATTAAATTTTTATTCAAGTTAATTAATATTTAACACAGTGATGATTTCTGATATCATGGGTGGCATCTTGTGAACATGACCTGAATCAAAGTTGAGAATCTTTAGGAATCTAATTGATGCCCACCCCTAATTATGCTAGCTGTGTCCAGGAATTAATATATATTTTTTCATTTAATTATGCTACCCTCCCCCTGCAATATTTTCTTTTTATCATTCATCATGCTAAAACAGCAAAAGTTTTATAAATGATATTGTTGCAACAATAAACACAGTTATTTCCCCTTTCCCCTTAGGTTAGCATTATTTTATAATAATGTATTCAGAGTCTCCAACTTAGCCAACCTTATAGTGTCATTCATATCCTATGGAAGTGATTTCCTTTCTCTGTTTATAATGTGTTGTCTGTCTTTTTATCTATGTCTGGCCTTGTTTCGTGTTTATTGAGTCAAGGTGGGTTCAGGGCAACAACTTAATCTGGGGAATTACAAGAGTCATCTGAAAGGGAGCACAAAACAAATCCTTGAAAAATATATAACATAGCACTTTCAATTTTTATATTGAATCTGTATTCCCTTTTGAAAACACAATGCCAGAATGCAGAATTTATGTGGAAATATGCATTTCCCTGTTCACGTCTGATTCATAGAAGACAACTAAACATCCCTGGAAAACACTGACAGATGTTATAATGACGTGTTTTACATTTAAAAGTTGTTGATTTTAGTTTATTTATTCAACTGGGACAGGATTCACGACTCCTGACAAGAGCACGAGGAAGTAATGATATCTTTTTCTGCACTGTGTTGTTTATGTCTCAGAGGAGCTAATTACTATTGTAGAAGTGTTAGGTTGCCAATAGACGCCAAGATCTCACCACTTTAAACATGACTTGACACCGCTATAAAAGAACAATCCACACTTATAATCGTGATTGAGGGCATCATAGTTTTCAATCACCACGGCTATCGAACACCTACCTAAAACCATGATTCCTTCCACTGAAAACGTATCTATTATTCCGTCAAAGTAAAGTGCAAATTGAACTTTCATTCAATCAGTTTGAGCTCCGAACGATTCTCCTTCCAAGCAGGATAATGAAGAAATTCCGTTGATGTGGCTATGTAGACAGGTAGCTATTGATATGTAAACAAATTTAGCATTCTGCGTTTGCCAGCACAAGACCAGATGCTGTCAGAGTTTCCAGGGCATCATAATCTTGTTCCATCTGGCATATGGTGGAGCCAGCCTCTAAAATGCATCACTTGAGGGATGTACTCTCATATGACTTGGCATACCCTGCGCCGTCAACATTTGAGGTATTGTGCTGACTGACTTCAAACGTTCGATTTGAGCTGGATGTCTCGAAATGTCACCCGTGACATCTGTACAGACAAAGCCATCTCCACCAATTGAAGTGGAAGAGACTGGAGAGATAAATGGCTTCTTTTTTTTTCATGGCAGGAATTGCAATCTTATATCTAAAATATAGTCCTGATAGCCCTGCACGTAGCTGCGTCGCCTCTGCCCCCTTTGGGAGAGCAGACTATTTTTCTCTGTTTTGGCCACAGCATAGAAGCTGAGCAGGAGGCAGGGGAGGCCAGATTGGCAATATTTATCTTGGTCTGAAAAAGGAACTGAGCACAAATATTCAGGGTAATTTTAAGCTTCGGAAAGTCTGCTGGGGAGGGGGCATGAGGGCTGTATAAATATCAAAGTGAAAGAAAGTATTCCATTATCGTTTGTTTTGCGTAGCTATTCAAGTCATAATAAAGAAAGTGCTGGATAAAGACATGAAAAACAAAGAAATAGTTTTTTATTTACTTGTGCTACAGCTATGCTCTGGAACATTGTAGTTAACACTAAACAGCTTCTATAGATCACATAAGGTTTACGTTTTTTTTTTTTTCTCATTTTGCTATGTGGTGATAAACACATCTGTCAAACACATACATACATTACTTTCAAATGCACTACACTTAGAACAAAGGCTTGTTGGGAAACTGTTTGTTCACCAGTCAGAGCAGAATTGCAATCAATAAAAAAACTCAGAGCCTATTAGCCTGGGTGAACTGTTTAACACCAACTGGCCCCTATTACTCAGGTCGGTCAATGATGTTTGTCACTTTAATGCTATTAGCACTATTTTCTATTAAGGCCATCTTAGATCTGCCTGGGAATCTAAAAGAGTCTCCTTCCACTAACTGTTTAGTGGTTTTTATTTTGAGCCTAAAGCCAGAATGCCATGACATGAGTGTGTAAAAACTACATAACATAGTAACAGAGACAGAGTGTGTTCTGAAAGGGAGGCACATAGTGGTGAAGTTGTTAGCAGTATGGCATTGAAACAAGAAGGTGTTGGGTTCAGTTCCGTCCAGCTTATGCATGAAGTTTGAATGTTCTCCCCATGCATGTCTGTGTTCACTTTGGGCACTCCAGTTTCCTTCCTTAATGTAAACTCATACAGGTTAGGTTAGCTGGTCTTCCTAAATTGTCCTTAGGAGTAAGTGTGTGGATGCATAGATCTACGTTTCTATGTGTTATCGACCTATTCAGTGTATGCCTTGCCTCTTGCCTATAATACACTTGATCTATCTCTCAGTCCCCTGCAACATTGCAAGCACAAAGTAGGTTTAAAAAATAGACAAATAGATACTTTGAAAGGGAAAACAATAATAGCTTATTGGCAGCTCTGAAAGATACTGATGATCTCTTATTTTTCATCTTATGGAAGGCCCCATAATACTAAAGTAGGTTCCTTCTGACGAAGTAGCACTATGCTGGGTATTCCACACTGAACACGCTGTAAAAAAAAAAATCAAAACCCTTCATATTTAACCAAATTGCAGAGTTAGGATAGTCCGAACATCTGAAACTCAACCAGTGAAGAAAATTGGTTTAATTTATCCTTTCAGAATAAAAATTACAAATATTTTCGTAAGAAAAGCTTCAACGTATCACAGTTACTATTTGCATTTGAAGTGTATAATAGAAAATAATATGATTTTAGCATGGTTCTCAGAATTCCAAAGTAAACAATAAGGTTCTACTATTTTCTTTCTTAATGAGCCACAGAAATGTTGGCTCTGATGACCAATTTTGGGTTCTGCCACAGTTGGACCCACCACATGAAAAACCTAATTTTCTTTCAAAGCAGTAAAGTGGTTGTTTGAAGATGATAATCCAAAAGGAAAAGAAAAAGGCTACGGAAACAGTCACAAGGTGATGGTTTTGCTTTAAAAAAATATCTAATAATTATTATTTTTCTTTTTATTACAAAGCGCTCTTTCCTTTCTGTGGACACGTTGTGCTCTAAAAATCATCCTTGTTGAGAAAGTAATAGTTTTTCTCAAATAATCTGAATCTTGAGTGACATGGTTGAAATCAGTGAAGGCAGAGAAGAGCTCACGTCTGATGGGATTAGTTCCTGTGTAAAGCTGAACATTTCTTTTCTTTTTTTTTTGGACCTTCAGCCACCAGAAATAAATGCATTAATGTCAGCATCCTTTGAGGTGATGGCTTGAGTTAAAGTCACATTTTAGCTCCAGTTTTCAATTGTACCTGTGACTTCAACTGTAATTCACTGGGGTGTTTAAATGTGAAAACAAAAGTATTGACGACGTCCTTAGGTAAATCAGCAAAATGTAAAGGTAGGTAAACTCAGACGCCACCTTTGCTGTTCTCTTAGAGATTAGAGACAGAAGGTCAATGGATTGAGTTCAGATAAGGCAGGCAATTCAACCAAACAAGCTGACCATCTCTTTCTTGCTTTCCCTCGTATTCTCATTATTGTCCTTATCAACAATGAAAGAGCGGGGCAGATGAAAAGACTTTGCGAATTGATACGCTGTGTTCTGTACGCATTGCTGTGAACATTTCATTTCTGTGATTGCTGTGAAAAAAAATCAAGCTAATCTGTCCTCTCTCTATGGACCAACTATTTGCAGAAATGTACTCCTTCCAGTCAGGAACAGAGCGTTGTTTTCAAGTTCCTATTATGTTTCTTGAGTAAAGGTACATCATAGAATGCTTTAAACTGCAGCAGTGCCTTCATCTTGCTAAATAACAATAACGAGCAATAAGCTTTACATTTTGTCAAATCAAAAGTCATCAAGAATAGTAATCATCAAATATTAATGAAATATATTGATAAATATTCGAGTTATGAATGGGAACTCTAAGAAAGTGGGTATTTAGGCTTGATTTACAATGTTTTAGCTGTTTCACAATTTTCTCGATGTTTGTTCTAGATTTGTGGAGCATAAAAACTGAATGAATCTTCTCCCTGTATTTGACACCTATAACCATACTTTATACATACAAAATAATAATTTTTCTTTGTCAGACATTGCAGAGACAGTTTAGCTCAGCAACGATCGTCAGCTTTGAAGATTGTCATGCCATCTAAGGGTGAATGCAGTTAAATTTTTGACCTGTAGATGGTGGATTTTTACAGGATTTAACCTGAACATTTCAAATGTGTTACCTTTATATTACTTTAATTCAAAAATCTGTATTTTTGAAATGTATGTCAAAAATTCATGTCTCTGGGCATGACGGTAGCACAGAGGTACAGCAGACAACCCACATTTGAGGCATGAGTCCTGGACGTGGCTGTCACAGCGTTGAGTCCTGGACTACTCTCCTGTCACTTCACTATCAAATAAAAGCCGCCAGATCGAAAAAGATTCTTAAACAAAATTCCTGTTTCTATAAATATTCGTTTCTACATTGCCCTAATGTTTTCAATGTAATATGCTGGGTTATTTAAAAGCACAGGATCTAAATGTGAAGAAAATAAGCACATTTTATGAAACTATAAGTCTTGATACTATCTAGGATGTATGGGAGCTGCTAATGATGTGACTCCAGTCCAACGGTGTGAAATGCAATTTGCTCCTGCAGCAGAAAAGACTAAGCTACATTTTCCAAACATCATTGTTTCCTTTTTAGTTTAAGCATCATATGATGGTGGCAGCAAGGATAGAAGTTCTCCCTACAATTGGTGGGTTGCTGATTCAATCCCCGCTCCATCCACCTCTCTCGTTGCATCCTTGGGAAAGACACTTTACTTGCCTTGGCTGCTGGTCGTGGTCAGTCTGCCCTGGAACAGTTAAGTCCACTGTCCAGTACCTTTCCTCACACAGTCAGTGTGAGGTGTGTGTGAATGGGTGAATGACTATAGAGTGAAGCACTTTGGGGACCTTTGGACTTGAAAAGGTGCTATGCAAGTACAAAGTCATTTATTACAATGATTTCCTGATCATCTCACCCTTTTGGGTCAAATAATATAAAACACAATAATCTAAAAATAGGTAGAACTGCCCTATTGTTCAGTTCACTGCAAGGTTCTGGCAGGCTGTGGTGAGTGAGTCTTTATCAGTGCTGTTAGATACTCTAAGTCAGTACTGCAGAAATTGGTTTATTGTCATTTACTTCTGTTAGAGTAGCATTGCTCATGCTGGAAATATTTGGGGTTTGTCCAAAGAAGCCATGACAGCCTTGCTTAACTTGAGATTCAATTCAACAGTATTACATGTTCCCAACTGTTACACTTTTTTATTTAAAGCTATATATATTTGCAAAATATTAAGATAGAAGCTAGAAATTCAATAATTCTACAGGAGACCAAAAGTAATTGTTATATACTTAGCCTTTCAGCATTTCTTTCTTCCCATACTATGTTGCTAAATGAAGCCTATAGGCCAAGATGTGTGCTTGTCACATTAGCTTGAAAAATAAATATTCTCTCAATAAAGAATAGATTTATAGTGACTAAAAGACTGGAAAGTTTTTCCAAGAAAAAAAATTGATCAGTGATTTTCATACAGTTTTTGAATTCTAAAAGTAAAGAATATAGCATCATTGTTAGTGTAGCATGTAATTAAAATGACCAAAGAAAAGTTATTTAGACATAGTCAAAAAAGATGCAGATCAGAGTTGGAAAAAATGAAAAAAAAAAAGACCAAAAAAACAACTTGACTCAGAACCAGTGCCACCCCTACATATATTTTTTACTTCCATCAAGTAAGTGTGTTCTAGCTTTGAGTTGATGAAGACCGTAATTTGTCCTTTTTCATAGACATGAATTATCGCATGATATGAATGCACACAGCATGCACAAAGCGCATAACAGTCTGAAGCCTCTGTTTCTACTGAGGACAAAAAAGGGGAAATGAGAAAAATAATTTGATGGGGGGCTTTGTTACAGTACTTGACTCAGTCTAATTGGCTCTGCCTGTAATGGCTTAAAATTGGTTACCTCCTGAGATTCTAAGTTGTTTTTTGGGATTTGTGAGCTCAAACAACGAAAAAAACAAAACAAAACAACATACCAGCAAAGAGATTACAAAAGCCAATTTTCAAATATTCCTGGGGATGTGGTGGAACAAGTAAATAAAGAGTTATAATGATCTGAAATTCATTTGAAATTTTAAAACCATGAAAACGTACACAAGAACAAGACATCAAATTATTCAGCTGGAGAACTTTAGAACTTTAGGGTTACATGAGGCAACATAACATTGTTAAATAGGGAGGTAACTCCTAAATTTAAATGTAACAGACTGGAAATATGAAACTAAAGATCCTGCTTTGCAATTTGAACTAATAGCTCTTTTTGCATCTGGTCTCAAGTAGCTACAAACCCAAATAGGACTTCACTCTCTACAAACATTGCTTTATGTTTTTAGAAAATGGAACAAAAGAAACAAAGGACATCAAATTTGCTGTTTTGAATTTTTTCACCTGTACACTTAAAACACAATAAAAGAGGGAAATTTAAGAAATTCTTGTTTTGTAATTACAGGACTCTTGTTATTCATTGGTCAGTTTCATGTAGACATTTTAGAAGTGTTTGTTTCAGGATTTTTTTTTTCAGAAGTGTGCTCATTACCACACTCAAACAACCTTCTCACCTCAATTGCTTCCTCCATATATTTGCTATCTACACACACCTGTACGTAAATTATTCCATAAAGGATATCATGTCTTGTTCATGAGCAAAGATGCTTGTGGGTTACTCCTAAAATACAATCATTAGAGAAAACACAGTCACTTGAAATGTAACACACTTAACAAGCAAATTAAAGCCATTGATAGATCAACAATATTTTCTGATATAATCAAGAATCAAGACAGTCCAATCCAATTCACAAAAATACTTCAATGAAAAACATCATTTTATTTGAAAATTAAAAAAAAAAGTCAACTAATTTAGCATATGTAAACACCTACCTTTAGGTGTAGCTTTGTGTGGGAAAACAGGAATACCTGATGTTTTCAAGCATGCACCCATAGTTTCCTAGGTTATAAAATGCAAGAAGGTGCTGAAGGCCACATTTTTTTGTCAGTGAGCAGATCTCTGTAATTTTCAATTACACCTTTTTGCTGATGTCTCTTATCAGTGTGTCTGATGTTATACCTTCAGTGTCTTTGGAATCGATTTTCACAGTGTCTGTCGACCCTACAAGCTGAATGTAACAAGCTGAATGTAAGTAGCTGTACAGTGAAAACAATTAATGAGATATCACTCTGAGAATCGATCTGTCTCCTGGACAAAAGAACCACGGAGTTAAGTACCAACTCCTTAGAAATCAAAAACAAAATGTTCTAGAGATCTCATTGCAGGTTAGCTTTCTCCCTTTTACATTATGACAAATATTTCAAGTTAAAATTACTTCTGATATTGTACGTAATTAAATAAAATACCTTTCCTATTTTTTTCTCTCAAGAAATGTCAACAACTTTCTTGGCTAAGGATAACCATTTTGTGCTGCTGCAATATAACTATGATGTCTGGAATTATTTCGTTTTTTTTCTTTTACAACACTGTTTCTGCAAATGATTCCTGTTAGTGAGGTACCATGCTGACAATAAGCCACAGGACTGATGAGAATACTGAGCAGATGGAGCATATAGGTAATACATTTTTGATGCTCTCAATGGCTACCATTTCCCTGCTAAGGGAGTGGTTTGACTGTGCTATGAGGAACCCTGAGCCTCCTAGTCCAACTCCTGAATAAGTGTTAAGTGTTCCATTAAAATGAATGTCCAAATCAGCAGGGAGAAGCAGATTCTCCTGCAAGCTCCTAATCTCTCTTTTCAGCCTCATTTATCTGCACTATCTCAGAGGAAGTTTTCCAAACGGGGAACAACTGGAAGTCCTTGTGCCCTATCCTTGAAAGCTAACTTCTTGCTCCCCAGATATGTAATCTAAAAGTTTAGTGCAGAGAACTTCAGGCTGTAACCTCTGATTTCCCTGCCTCGGTGTACAGTGTTGACAAAAAAAGTATTTGCGCATTGCAGATTTCTTCTGCCTTAGGTTTTCTTATGATCACATCCACATTTCACTATCAGTCAAAGACAGTTTTCAAGTGATGATTGAATTTATCAAGAGGTAAAGCAATATTCAACCCAGCCTTTCCCTTTGTGAAAAATAAAATAGATATTGTTGTTAAATTACAAATTAACTGTGAATATCCCCATTTTTGGATAAGTAACAGTATTTTCACCAGTCACACCCAGGCCTCATTACTGTGAAAGAAATACAATAAAAATTTAAAGTTTTTAAATTTTTTTTTCAAAATTAGCATTTTTCATTAATATAATTTATTTTCAAAATGTCAATTTGCGCAGTAGTCAACGGGAGCTAACAATTAACTTTCCAAAGTGAGGTTGATTTTCCAAACTTAACTCGAAATAGCATTGACAACTCAAGTTGATAAACTAACTTCTGAGAAACTGCATCCCTCCTAGTTGAGGTCAGTGTTAATGTGTCAAAATGAATAAAAAGACGGAGCAATAATGGACTGAATAGTACAAGTTCAAAAACAAAGCATCTGCTGACTAAAACAAACAGAAATGTTTGTCTCATATCTGTGAAACCACATTGTGATGATCCCCAAGACTTTTGGAAAAATATTCAAACATTAGATTTTATTTTTCTTTTTTTATAACCACAAATGACTTTTGTACTATTTTTTTAGCCCTGCATTGATATTGCCTTACACAATAGTATAGTATTTTACCAATATCTTAAAACATTCAGCTGTTGAGATCATTGTGTTTATGCAGGCTTTACTTTCCTGCCCATGATAGCTGAAATATGGCTGTTCTTCACCCTCTTAACACTCTTTCATACATAATCACACAGCAGAAGCTGTGCTGGGTAGCAGCAGTGTTATAGCAATAATACATTTTTATTCTCCCTCACCTACAGATGTGTCCTTATGCAGCCACACAAATCACGAAGCCGCCACCTTTCTGGTTTTAATAGCGGCTCAGTTAGATCCTTGGGGGAGGATCCCTGTCATTCAGGCATTGAGCAGGCATTATTGAGGAAGGTAATTGGCAGGGAGTCTCATCTCTGGAGGTTTCCCTGGGCCTCAGTGATCTGTCAGAGGAATGTGAGACTCTGCCATTAATCAGCATGGGGATAAGAGAAAGGAGGGATGTGCCAGCATCCTCACAGACCCACCTTTCTTACCCCCTGACAGAAAAATCCTTACCTAATCAAACTGCCCACTCTAATCTACACTTTGCTCTTTTGTTAGATGTCACGGCACATGCAAGGAGGAGAACAACGCGTTTGAATTAAACGCTGTACAGTCATAATTCATAACACTTTCCAACTGAGTGCTACATTTTTTAGTGTATTGCTACATTAAGATCTCAAAAAATATTTTATTAAATTCATTATCAAACAGATTTGAAGTGTGCTTCTGAATAAGACTGGGATTGTCTGATAGAGCTCTCTCTGTATTATGCAGTAGTCTTAAAGGGATAGTTCCGAATTTCAGAAATTAGGGACTTTTGTTTGGTTACCAGTAATACATAACTCTCATGATCTCAATTTAGTTAAATCTAGATTAGCTCATCTGGGAGTATGGACATGAGCAAACACAATCACAGTGGATATCTTATTATAAGAGGTGATTAAGATTGTAATCAGTTTTCCCATTTTCCCATTGTTGTGACCTCAAATCCATCCAAAACAGTTCAAAAGCTCTTTTCGAAGTTGTGATAAACATCTAAGAAATAATCTTTGATCCCTGAACAATCCATTTCAGTGTTTAGAATATTTTTTTTACTTCAATTATTTCATCCTCCTCCCAACCCCCCAAAAAGGTCATATTGATTAAGACATGAGAAGCATTTAAAATCACAGCACAATATCTGCTTAAATTAGACATTATATTTACATTACTTTTCAATTTAAACATTACAATTCCATTCGGAAATGAAGACTGTTTCCAATTAGGCTTTGATCATGTTTGTATGATTTACACTAAAAACATTAAGAAAGAATAGAACCAAACTAAACATCTCCCATTCTCTGATCCCCCATGCCGTACCGTTACTCAGCCTTGGAGAGTTACACCCTGAAATTGTTTTCCAAGTCAATAAGACTGTAATTGTCTGCATTAAGAAGGTATGATCCCAGTAGAGGTCAGGATGGTGGAATTATTCTGTGGCTGTTTGACTTTATGTTTTGCTCAGAGGAGACGTACGGCACACAGAATGCAAAGAGGCCTCAAACTGATGAGAAAAAAAAATGCATCAGATGTGTGACACCACCACCTAGTGAGGTTACCCTTGAGCTGCTTTTCTGCTTTTCTTTTGATGGACACTCCAAAGGAGATTGAAGAAAAAAAAAATCAAGAAAACGTGCATCCAGCAATCACCCTAAACACGATGAAGCTAATATGTTAACTCAGTTTTGGGAACAGGGCCACATCTCAACCACACGTCTAATTACCCAGCAGCATTCTTACACCCAGTTCAATCACTCCTCAAGTCACATTCCCTCAACCTCACCTTTCCTTACCAGCTGTCACACAATCTCTCTTTCTGGTTTTCATCACCCATAACCTCGTCCTTTTTCCTATTTCCTAGTGTCATTATTTATCTCTATCCTTTCCTCTTTGTTGCAGGTTCCACCTTAGGGGTCCAAAGTGGACTCTGGAAAGCCATTTCCTGAAAACTGCACCTCCGCGATAAGCCTCATCCACCCCAGCCTACATCAGCAAAGTCTTCCCAGATTATTTATTCTCACATCCAATCCATCTATTCCCCCAAACATTTCCTTCATTAAACTTTTAAGTGTATATCTTTGTGTCATGGTCCTTGATTGTGAATAATTTTCAAATAGACTTTTTTTTAAATCTAAAATATCTCAGTGGTTTTGTGGAGAACTGTGGTGTGTTCTGGAGACAAATTTCTGTGAGGGACAAGGATGTTTCTCTGTCCTTTTAGAGGTAATCTTCTAAAATGACACAGTACATATAAATTATTTTTTTCACATCCAAGATGAACAATATAATGTTCAGAGCAACTTCAAAACATCCGAACATAATGAAAATGCTGGAGCTGATGGGGCATTTGATCTAGCAAGTGGCATTTTTCATAGGCAGGCATTATTTCTCCAGAGAATATATCTAAAGTTCAAAGAGAAATGGAAAATGTGGTACATGACGACTATCTCGGCATGCGGGATCTGTCTTTGACTTTTGAAGAGTGACCCGTAGCCGATGAGGGATGATAAGCAGGTTCACATTTCGCCTCACATCTGATGATGAATACAGATGTGATTTTTCTGATAATGATGATGGATATTCTGACAGGTCTCCTTTCTCATTCTATTGCTGATAATACAGGTGGATACTCCAAAGGGTTACAACATATTCAAGTTGTTTCTTGAGCTACAAAAATCAGTGATTCTTGAGAATAGGGACAAAATGGGTTTTAATTTTCCCAGATTTTTTTTTATTATTTCTCAACCGTATGTATGCAAATATGACAAATAATGTTTTGGTACATGTAAAGATGCTAAGGTACAGGCTCCCAATTGCAACATTTTTTAAAAAATTAAATTTTTGATCGACCTGATCCAGAACTTTGTCATCACCATCTGACAAAAATAAGAATACTATTTTAAAAAATAATATTTAAAATACCCTATTAGTGATATTTTTACTAATTTTACAGACAAAAGCTTCTCAAGAAACAAAATAAATACTATTTAAAACAAAAAACAACAAAAAGCCCATATCTGACGGTGTTGACAAAAACTAAGGACAAATTTCAATGGAGTTGGAAAATATATAAAAATGATTTTTAATTCATTTTGTTAATACTTTTACAAAATGAACTTTTATATTTATTTATGACTACTTATACTTAACCGTTTTAGGACTACAATTATAAAAGTTCGAATGAGCTTATTTTTACATTTTTGGATGCTGCACAGCCATTATAATTTTAGTATTTCTTTATTTGTTTTAAATTGATTTCTGCTCCTGGACAAAGGCTTTTACAGGCATCATCCACCGACTACAATGTTTAAAATTAAAAAAATATTCGGCAAGCACCTGGAAAATATACATTATTGTGCTCACATGACCCAGGTTAGTTTAGATAGATATTTGAAAAGAAATATGTTTGTGTATATTTTATTCAAATATGTTGCTTTATCTATAGGAGCTGTTT
>CAEGAF010176616.1:0-24851 GCA_903067075.1 Micropoecilia bifurca | reverse complement strand
CTACACAATACCTGCTCTGGTTGGACACAGACTGAAAGTGGACAGCTGGACAAAATGAACCAAAGAAGTGGAGAGAAGACATGTTTCTTTTAGTTGAAACAGTCCAAACTGTAGCTTCATGCATTAGTAAAGTAAATAAAGTGAACCAAGTTCCTGCTCTGAATAGTTTGATACCTTTTTAACCTGAACATCTGAAGGAATCACTCTAAGCCTGATGACCTGATGAAGCAAGCAGTGAGGGAACAAGGTGACAGTTGATGTTACGATACTTGAGGATGATACTATTGATTTATTTCTAGAAAAGAAATTATCAATATATGTCGTGATATCGATATTATTATACAGTCCTAGTTGCTGCATCCTGCTGTTCTTTTAGAATTAGATTTTCTTTTTCCATTGTTTTTCATTTATTTTGTTTATTGTTTTTTTTGTAAATACACACCGTCTTATTTTGTAATAATAAATATTGTTCCTTTTATACTGGCTGTTTTTATTGCACTTTAAGTGCACGTAACAAGTATTTTAATCACAGTTACATAGTGCAGCTTAAATACGTTTCTGGAATTACAATTTTACAGCTAATGTCAAATTTGCATCACATTTCCAACACAATATGAATCACAAGTTAAATGCAAACCAGGAAAAGTAAAAATACAATAAAAATACAAGTACAGCCAAATATTAAAAAGTGTCTCAAAAACAGAATAAGAACAGGTGAGCAGCTTTAAGGTGATTTATTCGGGTTCACATGAACATGTTTCCTCTGGGTCGTTTGCTGATTTTAAAATGTTTCTGCAGCTCTGATGTTTAAAGGCAGACGACAGAAACGCTTCGTCACCTCAGGATTTACATCTACAACTCGGATAAAATCATCAGCATCACTAAAGTTGGCAGCAAATCCACAAGCGCTGCTTCCTGTCCAGCCGTTAAAGGCGTTTACTCACTTCCTCTGGGTTTTCTGCCAGAACCAGAACCGGAACCGGAGCAACTGCAAGAACTGAAGCAAACAGGAGCTGCATGTTTGGTGAGCCTAGAAAATATAAAAAATGTCTGAGATCAAACTCTGGTTAAATCAGCCTGCAGGTTTTCTGTTTCTAACTCGTCTCAGTATTAGACCTGAAATCACCTCAAAAACACCTCAATATTCACAATATTGGCCTCTTGACTCATTTATTGTTTTCTTTATTCGTCTGAAGGAGATGTTCGGAAAACATGACTGGCCACAACAAAACCATCAACCTGTAAATCTGTTATTTACAGATTGTGAATTTTCCATCATGAGTCACATGACCAGACTCATCATCCTTTATGTACAGCACAGCAGCTGCAACCAGTGACAGACATTACATTTTATCATTAAAATCATTAAAACATCAGATTCGTTGGTCAGTTTTCTATTTATTATGGTTCAAACTGACCTTTAGCATCAAACAGGTTGAGACCATCTGTGTGGAGCTGCAGGATCAAATCTTCAAACATTCATTAATAAGTGAAGCTTCTTTTCCCTGTTGGGAAACGATGACAGAACCTGATGTTACAGGATCTGCTGGCCAGAACCTGTGTGGCCTCCAGAACCTGTCAGTTTGTTCTTGCCTCATAAAGGTTTAATAAACTTCTTACCTTTTTATTTTTCCAGCTCTGGACAGCAGGAATGTGCAGGAGGTGAAATGCAGAGCAGCTTTGTGAAACTAACAGCCAATACAGAGCAAAATCCGCTCCACCCAAATTCCATCATACAATCAAGAAACAGGAAACATCCATTACTGAGGAATTCAGGAGGAATTGAGGATCTGCTGCAGCTTCTCTGGTCAGAAAGTAACAGGAATATGATGACTTTTAATTTATTTTCTTCTCTAGAGTTTCATTAACATATATTTGGACATTTAGTTGACAAATTTTTGTTTTCCTTTATCTTATAATTTACTTTGAACGAACAAAAATAAATTTTGTTCATTAAGGTTTTAAAATGAGGATTTCTGCCCTTATGGCAAAACGTTTGTACACCAACAATGAAACATCATCAGATGCATTTCCATGACAAATCTGCACAAATTTTTTGCCAATATTCTGCTGATGTAGAAAATATTTTTGAGTTGCAGAGTTTCCATTAAATAAATGCAATAAAAATTAGTAATTAGTTAAAAAATTATGATATATATTTATATATAAATAGATATATATGCAGACAGATGTAGACAGACATAAATATTATATTGTACTCTATATAGCTCAAGTGCTGCATAACCTAAGACCGGGGGAAAGCAATTTAATGCATTAAAATGCTCATTATTACCCACCAGATACTGTCCCCCTGTGGGGAAACAGTATCTTCGGACCTTAACTGTAGATTAATTACACAGATTTATGGTTTGTAACCTTTATGGAAATTAAACATGAACATATTCCGGTGCATGTCCTCTAGAGGGCGGCATTGCTCCTTCACAGCTGCTTCATATTCTGTTCCAGATAATCTGGTATAAAATATGGAATAATCATAGCTGGGTTTCAACACAGACAGAAAATATTTGATTATAGAAAAATTAAATCCAACATGTATATTTTTATCATTTGTTCCAATTGCTAATTTAAATGATCTACAAATAAAAACACTTAAAAACAAGAAACAGCTATTTTTACTTTTAATATTTTGATCTTAAGAAATGTTTTTGCTGTTTTGTAGTTTTAATTTTTTGACTTTGAGTCTTATTGCACAAGATCAATTTTAAAAAATATATTTTAAACAGAAATGTCAGACTTCTGAAAGGTTTTCATTTCTGTGGGGTTGAGGCTCCTTTTGCATGACTCAGGCTGACATTTAGACAATCAGCCTAAATGTCCTAGTGTGTTCAGGAAGTGCGGTTTGCTTTGAAAGTTGCTGTCAGATCATCTTCCTCTTGACAACACTAATAAATTCTTTACGGGGTTAAAGGTCAGGCCGGTTTGCTGGCCAGTCAAACCAAGTAACATCATAGTCCTTCACTGTGGTTCTTCATTAATTCATTATACCTGCTGCATTTTTAATTACACTTTTTCCTTCCACTCCACTTTTTATGCTTAGATGCAGCTCAGTGAACAACCAGCTTCTTTTGTAGTGACCTAATCTAGTGTCTTCAGTGTTTTGTGTCCCCAGGACATGATGGCATCATGAGGAGTTGGGAGTTAATTATGTGATCAGGTGAGACACTGAGTTTCTACAGGTTCATCAGTTTCTGTTTTAATCATTTGTGTCTCTAACCTCCAGAGCTGCGTCACAGCTGACTGCATGAAAAGTGATTTACTAACATTTAAACAAATAGGAAACGTCTTTTGTACATATTAAAGATGAAGATATGAATTCATCATTTAAGTTCCTCTCTGTGAAGCTAAACTAAAACATTTAAACTGTGACTCACCGTCTTTAATGTTTTGTTGTTGGCTGAAGAAATAAAATCGTTCTAATAAAATACATTATTTATCTGCACTATAATTTTTATGAGGCTGAAATTCATTTATTTCTAAGAAAACAGATACAGACACTTAAAAGTCCCTTCGTCTAACAAACTCTCCCAAAAGTCAATTCTTCTTAAAATGAAAAAGAATTAAATCAAAGATTGAGGTTTTAATTATTTAATAATTTCTTCATGAAAATACATAATAAAATAAAAGCATAGACCCATAAAATTCCCTGAAGAACAATAAAAATGCATATACAGCATAAAGGAACTGGAAAGTGCAAGAGTAAAAAGTACAAAATGCAATAGAAAACATCTTAAAAATATCTCTATATATTATATTTTACTATAAAAGGTTTTGCACATTATATACAGTTTTTTGTGCATTGTCATATTAGATGATTAACTTTTTTGTCATATGGAATATGGAAATATGGAAAAACTTATCGTTTGATTAAATACTGAATGAAAGGTAAAAAAGGCAGCAGATAGTAAATAATAATTAAGGCTGAATGTGATATCAGAGGTCAAAAGGTCAAAGGTCTCCAGACATCCAGCAGCTCATCTGGAGTTTTGGATCTGGAAACAAACCAGAGACTTTTGGTTAATTATTGATGAAATATTGAACCTAATAGTTAATAAAATCTGAAATAAACTCCATCTTCTGCTCCACTGTCCCAGAAACTGTTTGATGATCTGAGTGGAGCTTCTGCTGATGGAGTCAAACTCTAAACTATTTCACCTGAATGAGACGAAGGCGAAGCATCAAACCGTGGAAATCAAATGAGATTTTTGAAATCAGGTTAAGTATTTATCAGAGGTGAAGTAAATGAACGAGTTCTTCCCTCTAAAACTATTAACTGGCTGCAGCAACTTCAGTCCAAGTGTTTAGAAACAAACAGGAAATAGACTTAAAGGAAGTGGTCGTTTAAACACCAGATCCACTTCTAGGCATCAGAACCGCTTTCTGGACCAGATGAGCTGGTGCTGGATCCAACAGCTTCAGTCTGAAGAACCAAAAGGTCCAGAGAAACAGATTGTCATCTCATGTCACCGACCTCTCAGATGAAGAGACCTGATGTTAAGAGAAACTCTGAGACCAACTGAACCGCTGACCTGCTGGGGTTCATGACGTTTCTGTGCCAACCAGATGATGATGAGGAAGATGATGAAGCAGCCCAGAAAAATGTAGAGTCCAATCATTCCTCCTGAAAGACGAAACACTTTTATTCTCCAGCAAAAACAAAGTTAATTTACCTTTGCTTATTGTAAATAACACAAAAGTTAGATATGTTTTTTTTGTGATGGGAACATTTTACATGAAAAGGTTAATAAATAAGCCCTTTGTGTCACCTTGTTGCTGAAAATGGGCTCTATAAATGAAATTACCTTTAAATTTTAGCTTCAGTTAATAAGAAATCAAGGTTCTGAAGTAACTTTAAATGTTTATGAAGAATCTGATGGGTTGAGTTAAAGAACTGCACTGGTGAAACAGGCTGAGCAGAAATCAGAGGTTCCCAAAGATTTTCTAGGCCCCAAAGGAAAAATAAATCAACTGGACACAAACATAGTCCAACCAGACATAAACCTTTACACACATTTTGTTTTCAAACTCCACTGAAGTTTATTTCACACTTCAGGTTGAAACAAAAACAAACTAAACACCATTATTGAGTTAATGTGATAAATGATAATTTTGCTGTTTGAGACCATTTTCCAGCAATGTAACGGTTTAATACTGTAAAAACAGATTCTCAAACTTTAAGTTGCAATAAACACAGGAAGTGGAAGACAAGAACTCGTTTTTATTAATCATCTGATTAATGGATTTGTTGCAACAGGACTATTTAAGTCTTTGATAAAAGTTGGAAGTTAAATTAGTTAAATTGTGATTTTTCAAAATCAAAGGAGGAAACAGAAACTTACTTTGATTGTTGGATTCAGAGTCGCCTGGTTTGAAGTGGTTCGGTTTCTGTTTGGTTACAGGCTCAGTGGTCCCTGAAGAGAAACATCATTTTAGTTGTTTTACAGAAACATTTGTGATTTTATCCAGAAAGCAGTCGGATTATTTTAATCAAACTTCAGTTTTTCCTGAATCTAATATAAAAACATCTTAGAGTTTATCTGAAACTTCAATAAAAGGTAGAAATGCTAAAATATCTTCGTTTATGTTCTGATTAGTGTCTGATCAGGTTGAATGTGTTGAATTTGTTGAGTGTTTTAGTGTGAAGGGACTGATACTCACTGATGGGTTCGAGTCGAGGACAGTCTGGAACAGAAACACCAGAATTCAGGTCAACATGTTCTGACCGGTTCAACCAGCAGGAACATTCAGATATTAATGTGGATTTTCTTACCAATCGGCTGGAAGAAGATTTTTCCTTTTCCTCCCTCCATTCGTAGCTCCTCGCTGCCTGTGAGGTTCCTTAGAACCAGCAGGACGGTCTCTGGTTTGGCCGAGGCGTTGAGACACACGGAGCATTTAGAGGAGAAGTTGGAGGAGAAGATGGAGGAAAAGTCACAGGGAACCAGCTTTGGAGGGTCTTGCTCCCAAAGGTTCCTGGTGTCATGGTGTTTGTCGTAGATGAGTGTGATGCGTTTGGCCTCTGAGGAATTGGAGCTGAAACAAGTGAAATGTGCCTGAAAAACAAGAAACAGGCTCCATGTCAGCAGCAGAAAGTAAAGACACAGAAATAACAAAATAATAAAACTGGAAACAAGAACAAGGCCTGAAATGGGAAAATATGCCAAATAGAAACAGGAAAAAAAATGTTTTTAAAGACTCAATTTATTAAAGAGTTATGATTCTTTTATGTACATCCTTAAGATTATGAAATATTACTTACTTTTCCTTTGATGAACAGCGTTATCAGAATCAGAAACATTCCCCAAGTGTGACTCTCCATATTTTATGTGCCTAAGAAAAAAAAAACAAAAAGCGGTCAGCTATTCTGTTCACAGGTATTTATTAAAAATCAATTCATTTTATAGTTTTATTTGTGTAAATAGTTGTTGGTTTACGTTTCTATGTTCACTATAGTCCAGCTATTTGGTGATTCATTGTGTCAAGATGGATGAAAATCATTTAAACAACTTTGCTTTAAATGTTAAAGGAAAAAAAAACATGCTGTTAAATTAACTTCTTAGTTTGTTGAGGTTGGCAGCCGGCGTTATATTTCTTTACTGTCATTTTAGTCTTGTACAGCTTAATAAAACGTATTTACATCAGTTTCACAAAAAGAACGTAAACTATACACATTTGGTAAATACTTTAAAAACATATTTTGTTAAATAACACCAAAAAAACAGGCATAGATGAGGTGTTATTATTAAAAGAAAGTCTTTGTTTTGTTTTTTAGTTAAGCACAACCCACATATGGAGGCCTTAGTCCTCGACGCAGCTGCCATTTCGATTTCTGCTGCATGTCATCAACTTCTCTCAATACCCACTTTTCTGTCAATTAACTATCAAATAATGGCCACTAGAGCCAATAAAACTTTTTTTTTTTTAAATAAACTCTTAAGCCCAACTGAAGGTGTTTCAAGTGTCTGTAGACACACTTCCGGGTCCGTTTCTTAATACATTTCCTCGTTTCATTCAGAAACGAAGAGACCAAAATAAGCCTTAAAACAGATTTACTTATTTAGATGGTTTGTTATTCTGAACAATTTTGAATGAGTCAATTGATTTTTTTGCCCTCACACAATTGAAACCTGTGCTAACTTAGCTTGCTACGTTTCTGCTAACGTTAGCAACCTGCTAATGTTTCCATGTTTTTAAATTGCCGTTATAAAGCCGAATTTATACCCATAATCAGCTTAGATTATAAGATACATAACTTTTAAAATCCACACGATCATTATCGGATAATTCTGGATACCCTCTATTTTTGCAAATCAAATCACCTAACTCCGCCGTCACACAACCTCGAGTTTTGTTTTTTAGTTTATCGTGGATTTAAACGTTTACATTTCCCACCAAATTGTAATAAAATCACCTGACAGCTTAGAACAAATCTAAACACATAAAAATATTCGGCTAGATCCCAATTTTAACTCGGTTCATTTTATTGAAATAGTTAATTTAACCAACCTTAGAGCTACTGTTTGCATCAATGACTTCGTCTCTCGAGTGAAGAACCGACTAAGACTTTAACGCAACGCGTTAAAAAGAAGCGAGTTGACAAAGGGCGGAGTCACCTGGAATTATTATTCTTACTAGTTAGAATGAATATACAGATATCTTAAATGACCATTCAGGACAGTTAGAAAGTAGTTTTGTCTAGTGAAAATGCATTTTTACTGACATGTAATTACGGACAGTCAGCCGAAACCGAGATTCGGTTTCGGCTGACTGTCATAAAACGGTTTGCCATCCTGGCCTGTGTCGTCTTCTTGAAAACAACGTAACAGACGACAAACAAGGCGGCTTCCTCATCTTTTTCCACTTTTTATGGTAGTTTTATGGCAGTTGGCAAACAACTTAGGGTGCATCTAATTCATACTTCAGATTGGAGTATGAATTAGATATTCTGTTGCTACATAGTCTTCCCAAAATATCTGTTGCTCTTAAAAAACTAGAAATGACGTCTGATGATCTTTGAAATTCCTTACATCAAGTTTATTTTGATTCTTATTTAAATGTCTAATTTATACATTTTTTTTCATGTACTTATTACATTCTTAATGTAGGATTTTATACTTTGAAATCTTGCCTTTATACTCAAGTTGCTATTTGGCCCACATTGTTTTCTTTCTGCTCAGTAAACAACAATCCAAAATGTGTGGTTCAGGTTCCAAACTCTGACAAAACTCAGGTCCAGTGTCATGTTTCCCTAATAAATAAAGTATTGTTAAAGTTAATCTTACTAAAACTGATTTCTCCTTCCTGGCTCTGCTTTGGTCTTTTTAACTGAAAACGTAAAACCACAGAACTGAGGTGCAATAAACTGTATTTCCCATAATGCCCCGCAATCAGAAACAGATCCTAATGATGAGCTACAGACAAACATTTTCTATGACGGGTTTTTAAAGATAGTGACGTGGTGCAGAGCAGCGCCGTCTAGTGTTGATCTGCTGTCATGCAAGTATTTACAGGAAAACAAGAACTAAAAAAACCGAAACCAAGAGGAACAAGTTTTGACTCATCTTAGATGAGTCAGAAGTTGTGAAGTGACTGTTAGTACATCTAATCTTGATGTTCTCAGGAATACATTTTCAACAATTATCTTAAACAACTCACCATTTTCCTTTCCTTGCTGTTGGCCTGTTTTCAATAAGCCGTTCAGAAAACTTTTAAAAAGAGGGGAAAAAATCTAGTCTTTCACAAAAGTAAAGATTAAAACAGATCCAACATGAAAAATGGCTCATCTTTCAAATGTAGAGTCGTGGAAAAAAAGATAAAGAATAAAACCCTGGTTCTTCACATATTTCCCAGGTTTAAACCAGAAGGTTGTCGTCCTAAACCCAATCAGAACCGAACCACACCAAGAACACGGAGAGAACATTATGAGATAAAAAGAATAAATTATTGGGCCTCAGTAAATGTTACGCTGTCAGAACTGGTGCTGGTGTAGAGGGCTTATATACGGGAGAAAGAAGGAAGGAGTCAGGTAACACTACTGACTCCTCCTTCTAAACATTTTCAGTTCTGGTTTTGTGTGGTTTTGAAAATGTGGGTGTAGAGAGACTTGTCCTCTGTACAGACAAAGAATGTGGTTGTTTTTTCCCCTGAAACGATCAGACAACATCAACGACTTTAAAGGATTTTTATTCAGCTGAACTGAGGATAAAATGGCTTCCAGGCTTGTTAAGGTCACAGACCCCTGATTTAGACTGAGGAACACTAATAAATGTTTAATCTTATATGTTAGTCTACCAATCTATTCATGCTTTTCATTCCTCTGTATTAAGATGTTTCTGCCCTTATCATTTTGTTCTCAGTTATGCTTCAGAGTAAAGCTATAAAGAAATGTAGATTCAAAGTCACCAGGGTGACTGAAAAATGGGTGGAGTTTACCTTCCCTCAGCAAACTGCTGTGAAGACTGTGGGCTCAGTAAGAACCACAGTCAACTCTGTCATGATCTAAGCAGGTATTAACAACTCCGGTTATGACACAGCTCTACAGTCAACTTCAGTTCTTCCACCTGGAAACTGACCTCTGACCTGAGCCTTCAGAGCCACAGGAAGCCGGTTCCTCAGTGGTTCTTCTAGCAGCTGCAGAACATTTCAGGCCCAGAGGACGAAACTCTGAGACCAGAAAGACTCACCAGGATTTAGTGGCTTTGATTCCTGCAGCAGAAATCGATCCAGAAGCTGCAGCTGGAGACCTGAGTAGAACCAGGAGGGTGGAGACACCAGCTGGTTCTACACAACCCGGTTCTACATCATCTGGTTCTACACCACCTGGTTCTACACAACCCGGTTCTACATCATCTGGTTCTACATCATCTGGTTCTACACCACCTGGTTCTACACCAACCAGTTCCACACAACCCGGTTCTACACTGAGAGAATAAACTTTAAACTACTGCTGTAGTTTATAAATCACTGAAGAGTTTAGCACCACGGTACTTAAAGACCTGCTGTTGTTGCACCAACCGTCTAGACCCCTCAGATCTACTGGTTCTGGTTCTGCTCTGCACCCAGAACCAGAACCAAACATGGAGAAGCAGCTTTCAGCTTCTATGCACCACAAATCTGGAACAAACTTCCAGAAAAGTCAAATCTAGACTAAAAATTCAGCTGATTAGAGTTGCTTTTGAAACTTAATCAATAAAATATTAACAATATTTATCATAACATATTGATGTGTATTGATGATTTTTCAAAAATAAAAAAATAATAAATATATAAAGAATAAAGCCTGTTAAACACAGTAAAAAATACAATGAAACTAATTTAGTAAAACACATTACAGCAACATACAATTGACTCAACAACCTTTATCCTGACTTTATAATGACTATCAGTTCTCTTCTGATTAAACTAGTTTTTTCATTTACTTTATTTCCAAACCTAAAGCTGGAGACATTTTTTTTAGTTCAGGAGCATTGGAGAAGTTTGGTGTTGTTTAAAAATTATTTTCAGGCAAAAATGTGTTATTTGTTAGTCTGTAATTATGTTTCAATGTTCTGATCATTTTAGTCTTTAATCATGGGCATATGTGAAGTAGAATACTAAAACGGAGGTGGTGAAAATATCTTACTAACTTTAACTGAAATGAGGAAGAGAGCAAAGAGCCAAGGCCAAGTGGGAGAGCAGAGAGAAAAGGACATTCATCAGCCAGAAAACTCATCTATAAATAAACACGACAAATACTTTTTCTCAGGACTTTGTTTCTAAACTTGGAAATGTAAAGAATAACTTAATAATTGACTGAAGACAGCACAAGACAGAAACCAACTTCAAAGGTGATAAAATGTTTGGCTGCTGTCCAGGACTCTGCAGGCAGCGACAGGCTGAGTTGGACATGATCCAGGAAGGAGGCGCCTGATGGCTTCTGTTTGCTCAACTGCCATCTGGGGGAAGGAAACCTGATCTGTGTCACTAACATTAGTGACTGAGCTGGTTTTATTCAGCTGAACTGAGGGTAAAACTGGCTTTCAGGGCTGTGAGGTTATAAACTGGTTCAGACTGAGGAACATGGTAATAAATATGTTATGTTCCACATGTTAGTCTCCTGCTCTGCTCTGCTTAGGCTGCTGTTCTCAGTGTTTCAGTCGAGTGTTTTTCACCCTGAGACAAAAAAACCCCCGGAGGACCAGAGTTTCCAGAACAAGAAACAGGACAGAACTGAACAGACGTCAGGCTGTGTGTCATCAGATCACTGTGAAGCTTTGGTGAGAGAAAGGAATGAAGAACAGATCAGATAAACTCTTTCATTTTTCACACTGAAACGACTCCAGTTCTGACTTGTTCTGGTCCAAAATCTGTTCTGAAAGAAATAAGTGAAAAGAATGTGAATCATAAGACCTGCAATATACTTAAGATAAATAAAATTATAGCTTTAAAACTTTCAATGTAACTTTGAGACATTTATGATTATTATCAGGGTTTTTTGTTTATGACTTTCAGAGCAATTTGATAGAATTTTACTTAGGTGAAATAATATTTTATTTAAGAAAAAAAACAACTATAGCTACTTTTAGCACTTCAAAAATGATAAATAACCAGGTAAATTAAGCAAGAAAAGAAACTAGGCTACAGTTTAGAGTCTGATGCTTAGATTCCTGTTTAAGGTCGAATGTTTCATCATCCAGGAAATCAAACTGAGAGGCTGAGCTGAACAGAAGTGAGGAAACAGAAATGTGTGGAGGACAGAGAGAAACATGCAACAGTCAGATAAAGAGCTGGTCTGTAACCGCAGGCGAGGACATGAGTCAGAGTTAGAAACATTTCATGAAGGTGGAGTCAGAGTCATCAGATCTCTTCCTGCCTGCAGAGCTGCTGTGTGGGGGAAGGGAGACGTTCAGCTCTGCTGTAAAAACCCAGTGAAACCACCTCTGTTGTTCAGCCTGTTTCACTTCCTGATTCAGACAGAGACACAAATATGCAAACACAAGTTTTAAAACATCAGAGAGCTATAAACAGGTTTGAGTTTTTAAGACTTCTGAAATGTAGAGTTAAAGTTCACGTTTATCTGTGTAGCACATTTCAGCATCAAGGCAGTTCAAAGCGCTTTGTGTCATTAAAACACAAAAATACAAAGTTATAAAGAAAACACCCTGCAGTCAACAATTTAGCCAATGTTACATTTTGATGAGTGTCTTCACCAAGATCACACACATGAAATATGTTGGTCAATGTTTCATTTATTATGTTTCAAAATCAGTTGCGATTTTAGTCTGAATTTAAAGGAACTCAGAGTTTCAGCTGTTTTTCACTTTTCTGGAGGTTTGGTCCAAATCTGTGGTGCATAGAAGCTGAAAGCTGCTTCTCCATGTTTGGTTCCGGTTCTGGAAGCAGCAGATATTTTAATCTGTTCAGTGGTTTATACAAAGTCTCTTCTCTCAGTGAAGGACTGCAGAACTGGGTGATCTCTAGTTTCCAGCTAGAAGAACTGAAGCTGTGCGTTGACTCTATATCTGTAGCTCTAGATCTATATCTCTAGATCATTCCTATTTAGGTTCAAGGATAATAACTTCAGTTTTGACACATCAACACATTTTCCTGTTTAGTGCATGGATGGGTTCAGAGGTCACCTGGTGACATCATAATGTAGGGCTGTGTATCATCTGTGTAGTTATAGTATTTAATAAAAATAAATAAATAATACAATTAATTAATTGATTGACTGATTAATTAATCTTATTTCCTGTTTTAACCTGAACCAGTGGAAACACAGATATTTAATAAAAAAAAGTCCTGGGTTGAACCTTGAGATAGAATCACTTCATCTAAATGATATAATTACTACCAGTTTTCTTTTAATGAAACTTTTATGCTTTAATCACTACTTGCTTCATGTCCAAGAATAAACCTCAAGAGCTTTTTGTGTTCAGGATCTTCAGAGAAATTTTATGGTAATTTAAAAATTACTTTTAGTTAAATTATTTAGTTTTTACTGTTCAACTCATCAAAAGCATGTAAACTGTACAATGATTTAGGTTTCCTTGCCTAAGTGTCTATTTTAGAGAGGATGTTTCATCTGGCAGATGAACTGAGAGGTTCTGATGGAGGAAGAGTCGGATGAGGATCATCAGATCTTTTCTGTGGTGGAAACTCTGCGTCACCACGGCCATGTTTTACTTCCTGAGTCTGACAGAAACAGATTCATGCACAAATTAAAAAAAAATCTGATGTAAACAGAAAGTTCACAGAGGTAAAAACAGATGTTAGGTTTTTTAATTTACTCAGTTACATTTACTTCAGTAACTTCATGGGGAAAAGAAAACTTTTATGAGTATTTTTATTAGGCTGCATGTTTTACTCTTACTTGAGTAACATTTCTGGTTAGTCAAACCCAAGGTTGTTCAAAGTGTGGCCTAGGGGCCATATGTGGTCCTTGAAATGATTTTGATTGGCCCATTAGCCAAAAATTCAGATTTATTCAAATCTCAAATGGGCAACTAATGTTACTTTATGCTGTAATAATGTAATATTGTTGACAATGTTACAGCAAAGATATATTTTCTATATTTTACATGTACATACATTTACATAGACATAAAAACCAAGAGTATATGCTCAGTATTACTCTGCTGAGCTACAGAGACCCAGTAACTCAGCCTCCCTGGAGCTTAGATTTGGTCTGAGGAGAAAAATCACCAGGTTCAGTGAAGGTCAGGTGTCTAAAGTGATTCCTGTGTGTGGATATTGTGACGGCAGCTTAGAGACAAAATAAAGACTCCCTCTGCTGGATGATTTTAGAAACTACATCTGAAGTGATTCCAGAGATAATTTTGGCTAAAAAATATCTGCTTAAATTATAAGTAATATCTGTGAATTTAGAAACCAAAAATATAAAAACATATTCAGGTTTATTCATTCTTTATTCCATGTCCAGCCTGCAAGGATCTCAGCTTTACTTTGTCTGGAAATTTATCTCAGATAATGATATTCTTGAAAAAATTATGATTTGGATAACAAATGAACACATAAAATCATTAGACAGAAATGTTTGTGATAACAAATTGTGCTTTATTAATTCATGTTGATGTCTCTTGGTTACAGTGTTAGAGATGTTTCGGTATCATTTTGTTATTACTTTAGTTCATATTCAGTCTAATGTTAATCAACATTCAGTCTATAGATTATTGTGATTTTCAGTTTAAAGTGTCTCTTCCTTCTGTGTGTATAAACTGACATGAAGGCAACGTCTGCATGTCCATCTTCATGTGAAACAGTTAACTGTATGTTTCCCAGACCTTAAATTACGTTTCCACAGGTTCCTTCTTATCAACCGGAATCTTAGAAACTGCCTGTGTGCAGTAATACATATTGTCTCTGCTGTCTTTCTTAGCTATCCTCCCTGTTTTTGCTTGATAATGAAAGACAAGCTGTAACCAAAGGTCTTTAGACGCTCAGTGAACGGCTTGGAGGAGCCGTTTGTTGTCTGTGGTTCTTTTAATGAAGGTTTGAGAAAAATACCCATCAGTTACCATGGTTACAATTTGATGATATAAGTTTAATTTTTGTGTTTGAGCTTTGGATTGCTCTAATAACAAATGATCACTGATCACTTCTAAGCTTGGGCAGTTAAACTTGTCCCTCTTTCCCAGATTCTACCAAATCTATATTGAAATTCATAGGAGGGGCCCATAAATAATTTTATGCTCAAGGCCTCAAACTACTTTGGGCTGGCCCTGAAAAAAATAGAACAATTGCACTGCATCTTTGTGCTGAACGCAAGAGACAAAAAGGGAGATTTAATTAATGTGTCACTATTTGGGGACCAGGCTTTTCCGTTTCCTGGTTGTTTAGTTAAACATCACAGACGTTTTGGGGCTTCATGGGACTGGTCTAGTAACAGGAAGAGGATTAGAGCCATATTATTGACTTTGATCTGAAAGTAAGGAAATACCCTAATCAGATCCAGTTCAGAAAAATCATTTTCCGTATGAATACTGATACTCTACTTGAGTTCATATTTTACCTACTTTACCCACCTCTGTTAATTAAGGCATGTTCACATGTTCAAATTTAAAATAATAATAATAAAATGAATCACCAAAAGTTATGATATAAACAAAAACAAAAGGAGATAATGGAGGAAAACAAAGAAAAAGAACGAGGTCTACTTATTTCCTGTCACTCTGGCGGAAGAGTGACAGGAACGTTTAGGTGTTGTTCGGGACGCAGAATGATCACGTGATTCCTCCGCTAACGCCGCTGCACTACGCGTTCTGTCCGTTAGGGGCGCTGTTTAAAACTATGGGAGTAGACGCCATTACTACGTCTTGATGTCTATGAGTAAACGCACTACGCGTTCTCTCCGGTAGGGGCGCTGTTTAAATCTGAGCGGGCTGGAATATTTTCCCGCGAACTTCAGTCTCGTTTCCTTTCACTTCCCTTGAGCCTCTAACTGGAGCTGGTTTTAACTAAACTACAGAGTCCAGGTTTCCTCCCGGACCGAGCAGCAGGACCGGGTTTAATCTCCCCGCTCCGGTTCCGAGCCGCCAGCCGGACCGACAGGATGAAGTATTTCACCAGGCTGAGAGTCAGACGGACCTACGAATGGCGCGGAGCTCCGGTCGCTTTCAACAGGAAGTTAAGAACCTCAGAATATGGGTGAGAAGAACCGAGCAGAACCGCCTGGTAGCAACACAAATGGGTCTGAGCCTCGTTTAGGAGGTTAGAATGCGATACGAGAAGCTGCAGATTAATTACAAATAAATGTAAATAATTCCAGTAAATATTAAATTAAGATTATTAGACGGTTACCGAGCCTCTTCACAGGGACTGCAGGCCTCAAAGAACCTCTTCAGTAAACTGGGTCCAAATATACAGCTGGAAAGTTGAGTGGAAGGATAACTGGTATGATGAAGGCAACGTTTATAAATCAAGTCCTGCTGGAAATGAAAGCTGATCTAACAGATTCATCCACTGAGTTCAGACTTGATCAAACCTGTTGGACCCAAACAGCAACTGATGACTCGGTTCTCATGAAACATCAAGCTGGACCTCAGACAGCTTTAGATTCTCTCCACTCCGAGACCGTGAGGCCTTGATTTTGTAAATGAAATGCAACATTTACTTTCATTTGTTTCCTGTTTTCTTTTATCCTTCCACTTAATTTTGCGTGAATATATCTGAATGCAGCTCTGTGTAAATAGCCCATAATAACTACAACTAAATCATTTTTATTAGTAACATTTGTTTTTTCTCTCTTCCTTTTTCTCTTTTCCTTTCTTCTGTTTTTCTTTTTGTTTCTTCTGTTTTTCTTTTTTCTATTTTTCTTTTTCATTTTTTCCTTTTTGTTTTTGCTGTTTTTCTTTTTCCTTTATTCCTTTTTGTTTTTTTCTGTTTTTCTTTTTGTTTCTTCTGTTTTTCTTTTTCCTGTTTTTTGTTTTCATTTTTTCCTTTTTGCCTTTTTTTTCTGTTTTTCTTTTCGTTTCTTCTGTTTTCTTTTTTGTTTTTCTGTTTTTGTTTTTTCTGGGTTTTTTTTCTTCCTTTTTTCTGTTTCTCTTTTTTCTTTTCGTTTCTTCTGTTTTCCTCTCCAGCTCCCTCTCCATCAGGACAGACGGTTTCCCTCGGACCACCATCATCAGCGCCGGGCAGCACATCCTGATTGAGGGCGATGATGACGACAACCCGTACGTCGCCCGAGTCCTGCGGCTGTTCGCAGACGGTTGGTTCCAGGAACCGGATCTAAACTAAACCAGCCGACTCTGGGTCGGAGCGCGCTGACCTTTGACCTGTTGCCGTTCCAGGGAGCGGCGCGCAGAAGAAGGTCGTGGTCCGGTGGTTCGTCCGGGTGTCCGAAGTGCCGCCGAGCAAACTGAAGCTGCTGGGCAGAAGCCCTGACCCGCAGGAAGTCTTCTTCTACGAAGGTCGCAGCTGTGAGGACGAGGTCAACGCCGAGTCCGTCCTCCGACCCGTTCAGGTGACCAACGCCGTCCAGACGCACTGTAAAACACACCTGTTGGCTTTAACTCAACGTCTGAATGAAAAGAATAATCTACTTTTCTCTCAAATGTAAATTTACTTTAACATAATCAACTAAACGTAAAGATACAGTTAAAACACAAAACTGGAAATATGTGCATACATAAAAATAAGATCCAATAAATCTATTCTTCAACTTCAAATTAATGATATTTCAAGACTTGGTGGATAATTATATTCTGTAAATTATGTTTAAAATACTCAACTCGTCTTATTAACAACATATTTACAAAAAAACTCGATTTGAGAACAAATTTTAAAAGTCAAACAAATATTAAACAAAGGGATCAAATAAATTTACTTTAAACTATTTTTTAAAGTTTTTTTTTAAAGATGTATATATGAAAAGTCGGTTATGTTAAAGCAAACCTATTTATTTTTCTTCTATTTTCATTCAAAGCTTTTTTTCTGATTCTTCACATTTTATTGTTTTATTTTGTTGAATATTTTATCATTTTCCATCACAAATAGAAAATGTGATGGAGAATCTCATAACGTTGTCCTCGCTGCTCTGCTGCCTTAGATTGTTTCTGCATGATGTGATCATGATCTCATGCAGACAGACGTGGATCTTATCTGTCCTCTTTAGAGTCCAGCCTAATTTCCTTAACAATAGTCAGATATTGACATCAGTGTTTTGTCCACTGAATCCCTGATACTCAACAATCAGGGATTCACACCTGGTGTCCAATCAGGTGTCTCCTTTCTGAGGGTCAGTCTGAGTTTCTGTTCTCACCTTAAGGTTTTAATACTTTTCTTATTCTTACCATCCAGAATCTGGTTAAAGAAATTTATTCCATGACAAATATAAACAATAGAGAAAATTACAATAAAATTTTATACGAAAATTGGTGCATTTTTTTTTTTCTCTGGTATTTTAAATCTTTATCATTCTCCTATTATTTAATTCTTTGTATTTATTATTTACACAATTCTTAATTAAATGTATTTAATCCTATTATGTTTGTTCTATAATTCTTTATGTTTTCCTATTAATAATAATTTAAGTATTAATAATATGTATTTATCTAATAAATAATGTAGTTATTTAATAAATGATACATAATAATAATTAAGTATTAATAATATGTATTTATCTAATAAATGATACATAATAATAATTTAAGTATTAATAACATGTATTTATCTAATAAATACTTATACATAATAATTAAAGTATTAATAATATGTATTTATTTAATAAATACTTATACATAATAATAATTAAAGTATTAATAATAACATGTATTTATCTAATAAATAATGTAATTATGTAATAAATAATTATAAATAATAATAATTTGTATTATTTTGCAGTAATTTTCCCGTCTTTGACTCCATCAGGTTATTTTTGTTCATTTTCATCATTTTTATATTTTTGGTTGTTTTTAACCCTTTCTCTGCTCCCGTCTGTGTTCTGGCTGTTGACCTTTTGACCTCTGAAGCCCCTCCCCCCTGCAGGTGAGGCACCTGGACGTCTCGGCTCCGTTTCCCGTCTCTGAGGACGGAGACACTTTCTACGTCAAACTGTCCTGGGATTCCAGAACCTTCCGTCCCGTCGCCCCGTCTCTGCTGGACGCTCCTGGTCCTCCTCCCCCCTCCCTCCCTCTCTCGCCGCCCGGCTCGCCCCCCGCGGCGGCTCCGGCCCCCGGGGGCCCGGCCCGCCGCGCCCTGCCGGCCCCGGACCCGGCCGTGCTGTGCGGCGCCACGGCGACGCCGGCGAGCGGCGGGACGCCCGGCGCCGAGTCGCTGCACTCCCTCACCAAGCTGTCGGCCTCCAAGCGCCTCAGCGCCAAGCGGCGCGGCGCCACCTGCAGGACGCCGGGCGTCCGCAAGAGGCTGCAGCTCAGCAGTGAGTCTTCGCCGCTTGTCTCCATCAACCAGGAAGTGAAACCGGCCAATCGCGGCTCTCTGTGCCCTCAGGTCCGGATGAGCCGGCGGCGCTAGCAGACGACGACCTGCTGGAGGCGGAGCTACCGGCGACGGGGGGGCGGTCTGCCGCCGCGGCGCCGCCCTCTGACCCCCCCCAGCTCACCCACAGCCTCACCCCCCTCCGCAGGACCGGCAGGAAACCCGGTCGCCGTGACGACGTCCCCCTGACGCCACTTTCCGCCCGCCGCCGCCACCGGGAGACCCGGAGCGAGACGGACGGTCCGCCGGCCGGAGACGACCCCAGCAGGTCAGAGGTCAACCTCTAACACAGACCAGACCAGGAAATTCTCATTTTAATGATTTCCAGTTACATTTGTTACATTTGGCAACAAAAACGACGCAGAAAATCTAAAAGAAGCAGGAAAACCTGCAGCGACGTCACCATGGCAACGAAAAAACGGTTGAGATCAGGGTTTGAGCCATGAGGTATAAAAATAAATACCAAATCATGTGATTTTCTCACTTTTCTTTCTAAAAACATGAATTACAAACGACAGAAAGTTTCTTTGAGTTTAACGATTTTATTATTAAGGCCTGAATTTTTCTTTTAACTACAAGAATAAAGTCATAATATTGGCAGAAAAACAGGAGATTTTTCCAGAAAATAACGTTTCACAGCTATGAGGAATGAAGTTTGTCAGGATCTGATGTGAAGCTCAGTTCGTTTGATTCTTCTGCTCAGGATAATTTAATGAGGAGTTAATAAAAAAATAAGTTTTATTTCTAAAACTTGTATCCGAATGTAACTTAAGATGCTCAACATTTGGTTTTTATTTTCTGTGTTTGAAAACTCATAAAATATCATCTTAATGTTGAAATGCTTTGACTTTATTCTCCTAAATGAAAAAATAAAAACCTGAATTCAAAGTGCCAAAAAAATTAAAGTTTTTAAACAAACTCCTCAAACAAAATGGCCGTCCTCAACTCTCTGACATCACTTTCTGACAGCGTAGCTACAGAAACATGAAAATTAAATGTTCAGAACCCAAACGGTTATTAAACAGACTGGAAACGTTTCCAGTCTGTCAGAACCAGTTCAGAACCAGCTGGTTCCTCTGGGAGGAAGAGTCGGTCCAGGGAGAAACTACGCCCCCTGCTGGGAGACGGGAGTCACACAACGCCGCGCTGCGTTTAGGGAAACTTCAGCTCTGAAGCAGAGGCTGCTGGGAGTTTGAGTCCTGGGTCACTGAGGGGTCATGGTGATTCTGGACCTCAGAACCAGAGACGACCTTTGACCTTCTCTGTGTTCCCAGCAGAACCAGCAGCAGCAGCAGGAGGAGGAAGGAGGTCCAGACTGGGACGGAACCGGTTCTGGAGGTTCTGTGAGTATTTTTTCTTGGTGAATCAGCCTAAACGGCCTATCCAAAGTAAAATGAAACAACCTGGCTGACATATTGGCCCATTTGTTTACAATAAGATATTTTAAAGTATTATCAGTTATGAAAAGGAATAAAAATGAACATTTAATTTAAAAGATCTCAGATTTTTTTAAGCTGCTTCTACCAGTTAAACCCACTTCACCAGTTTGAAGGTTCTACTTCCTGTAGCCGGGTCCACTGGGCCCAGACGGCTGGGACCCAATGTTCTGAGAAACTTCAGGTTTTCAGCCCAGAACTGGGTCAATTTGCTGAAAAACAGACTAAAATGTTTAGAATAGATCTATGTTTATATGTTACTCTGTTGAGTTGGACCCGGTTCTGTTTGGACCTGGTCCTGTTTGCTGCCTGACCTCTGACCCGTCGGGTCCCTCAGAGACGAGGAGGAGGAGGAGGAGAACAGCGGCGCCCTGAGGGTCTCCAGGAGGACGTTGGCTCTGAAAGTGTCGTCTCGGATCAGGAAGCAGCTGTGAGCGCCGACCCGTCCAGAACCAGAACCTCCGTCCGTCCCGTGGGTCCGATCTGTAGCGGCTCTGATGTTTGTCCTCCAGGAAACTTCTGGACGGCGAGCTGAGCTCTGATGAAGACGAGGAAGACGAGGAGTTTGTTCCCCCCAGGAAGCAGCAGCAGAGCAGCGACGAAGAGGAGGATGAGGAGGATGAAGAGTCGGCGCCGAAGAAGAGCCGCCGCTCCTCTTCCTCCAAGAAGACGCCGAGGAAGGTGAGTGTCGCCATGGCGACGACACCAGGCAGCGGTTTCTGCGGTTCTGAGCTCCTCGGTTCTGGTTCTGCAGGCCGGTCCAGTCACGCCGCGGCGGCACCGCCAGGCCACGCCCAGCATCCCGAACCGGGCCCAGCCGGCCCGTCGCCCCGGCAACGTCCTGGAGGAGGCCAGAGCCAGGTGAGAACCAGAACTGGGCCAGAACCAGAGCCAGGTCAGAACCAGAACCACTTCCTGTATTTCCAGCTGGTCGTCCCGCCCCCAGACTAGGTGTTGCACCAATTAGTCGACTCTTTTCTCTGCAATGACTTTTTTCTGGGCCAGTCGACGAGTCGCATCACGTGACAAAACAGATTTTTCCAAGGAAATGAAAGAAGATGAACCAGGTGAGTTAGTCAGAAAGCTCAAATTGTATAAAAATCTATATAACTTAACAAAGAGAAACTGTAAATTACAACATAAGCTACCGCAATAGGGGCGATGCGCAGTTAGCGGCGCCGCGCATAGAGGCTCCGCCCTCCAGTCGCTGGGCCCATCATAGCTTCTCTCTCTGCTACATTACTATCAGATTGCTGTCAAATAAATTAGTGCCAAAAAATACTTAAAAAAAACACTACCGGAGTTGTGTGCGACATCATGTCAGGCTTTTTCATCCCTCATCTACCCCCAGCTGATCAGCGTCATCCTGCGTATTGAAGCTTCTAACCTGGCAGCTTTACGCTCTTATAAAGATACGATTTGACAACATCTGTAAACTAAGTCCAGCTTCATCCTGAGGGTCTGAGTTTCTCTGCCTCCGTCTGCATGTCGGTTCAGAGCCGCTGCTGAGTCAGCAGAGCTTCCTGCTGCGCGTCGGCGGAAAAGCAGCAGTTGGCTTGGTTGAATTCAACTGTAACCAAACGGGATCCGGTCATAATAAGTTTGGTTTGTCACGTTCCAAAAGCTCCATTATGGTCAGTGTGATAATCTGACTCCTATAGGAGTAACTATCAGAGATCATCAGCATCAGCCGGTGTTTGGAAAAAAGAAGTCAGACTGACTTTATGCAACAAACTTTTCTCTGCTGCTCACGAAGAATCATCTGTTTATTGCTCTTTTAATTCTGCATAATAGACTTGATAAAAGTGAGAGGAGTTGGGGGGGTCAATATTTGCAGTGAAAATAGCTGATAAAGCCTCCAAGTAGTTTTGCGTTTACATCACTATGACGTCACGGCGACTAGTCGACATCGACTCGACTATTGTCATGATGTAGTCGACCTTAAAAAATATGTAGAGTCTAGTCCAGACTCATCTGACCAATCGACAGACAGAATGAGGTCTCTCCTGGTTTTTAGAGTCCGGTTCTGGTTCCGTTGGAGCTTCATGGTTCCCGGCGACCCGATCGGATCCGTCCTGCGGCTGATTCTCCTCTCCTCCCTTCAGGCTCCATGTGTCGGCCGTGCCGGAGTCGCTGCCCTGCAGGGAGCAGGAGTTCCAGGACATCTACAGCTTCGTGGAGAGCAAAGTCCTGGACGGAACCGGAGGGTGAGGACGGTTCTGACGGTTCTGACCCAAAACATTCAGCCACAGAACCTTAAGACAAGATCTGTGCTTTAAATGAGGGGAATAAAGTCGCAGTGATACGAACTCTGAGGAACATGGAGCATCTTGTGACGTCAAGCATCAGCATCTAACGATCAGAACCAGAAGTTTTTATTAAACAGCTGAAGCTACAAATTTAGACTTTTTTATATTTATATAACTCTCTTCTCCTCTTAGCTTCATGCTGCTAAGATTGTGACTTTACTCTTGTAATAATATGAAATATTTATTATTATTAACGTTTATTTGATAGGGGCAGACACACATATAGACAAACTGAATAAAACATCATCCCATGTTTCCATCATGGTGCCATAGCAACAGCTGCAGCACTTGTCCCTAGATGGGCTTTTTAAAAAAATAACTAAAAATTGAAGTGAAATCATTTAAAATAGCACAACATAATATATACAAACAGAAAAATGTAAGAAATTAAAAATGGGTCAGGTCTGTTTTTGACATAACCTGAGTTTTGTTTGATTTTTGAACATATTAAAACTGGTTATAGACTTTAAATGAACAGGAAGTGAGTTTCAAACTGCAGATCCTCTCAGACTGAAACTCTGTTCAGCACTTTGAGCAAAAGTGGTTCTTCAGAAGGGAAACCTTACAATTTCCATCCAAAGCTGCTCTGGTAGATCTGCTGTTGTTATGCAGTCGCTTAATGGTGTTGGTCCATTTAAACACTTAAAAATCTATTTTAAAACGTTATGATTTAGAAAATTTGTAAAATCCAAAATGCCAAATTTAGCCAAAATGTGATGGTGATGGAATCTAATTGGCTTTTGATATAAAACCTTTAAGGCCCCATTATAGAGACTTGCTAGTGGTTTGACTAGACCAGACAGGAGCTGTGTAGGTAAAACGTGAGGATCAGTGAGTTCAGAAACATTTCTGCACAGTGACGTGTCAAACAATGTCTAATAATTTTAAAACAGTTTATATTTTGTTTAGATTTATGTCTTATGCTGCTCCTATTAGTCAAAAACCAAACCTGGACGTCTCTTTGTAACGTTATTCTAATATCTTAATATTTTTAGGTTTTTCTTGTTTTTAATAATTTGTTGTTTGAACAAATAAAAAGTTCTGGTTCTGATTTGGCTCCAACAGCTGAAGCTACACATTTAGACTTTTTAAAAATATTTTCATAACTTTCTTATCCTCTTAGCATCATGCTGCTAATATTGTGACTTTATAATTGTAAAAATATGAAATATTTATGTCTTATGCTGCTCCTATTCGTCACAAACCAAACCTTGACGTATCTTTGAAACTTTCTTCTAATACCTTAATATCTTTAGGTTTTTCTTGTTTTAATAATTTGTTGTTGGAGCCAAATCAGAACCAGAAACATCCAGTTTGAGCTGCTGCAGTTCCCCTGCCTGCCAGCAGGCGGAGCTGTCCGGCTGAGCGCTGCTCTTCTTCAGGTGCATGTACGTGTCGGGCGTCCCGGGGACGGGGAAGACGGCCACGGTGCAGGAAGTGATGCGCTGCCTGCGCCGCGCCGCCGAGCAGGACGAGGTTCCGCCGTTCGTCTTCATCCAGATCAACGGGATGAAGATGACCGACCCGCACCAGGCCTACGCTCAGATCCTGCAGGTGATTGGCCGAAAACCGACCAATACGGACCCGCCTGTAGCTGCCAGGCTGACCTCTGGCTGACCTCTGACTGACCGGGTCGTGTTTCCACGTTTTTATTTTTTCATTGGTTTAGTTCTAATAATTTATGTTCCTTTAAAGAGCCGCTTCCTTTTTATTACTAGTTTTAGTTTCTTAACCCTTTTTAGGGTTTCTTAACCCTAAAAAGGGTTTCTTAACCCTTTTTAGGCAGACGTTTCGACCGTCTGCCTAAATAAATCTTCCTTATTTTTAGAGGTGAGCCGATCGATCGGTCACCAATCATAATCGGCCGATTTCCGTGAAATCGGGGATGATCGGGATCGGCCGATCATTGGGTCTGTTACCGATACCGATCACCTGCATCTCATTTCTCAGCCTGTCTGTCCAGCTGTTCTCCTCTTTTCTTCACTCTGTGCAAACGCGCAGCAACAAATGCTAAGCGATGTGTAACTATAACGCACTGAGTCAATGGGGATGTTTGCGTGTTGCGGCGGAAAATAGAAGCAGGTCAAAATGCATCAACACGACGAAGCTAATAGACATAAAAACAATGACGGAGTTTGGCTACATCGAGGCTCAC
>CAEGAF010176613.1:0-38350 GCA_903067075.1 Micropoecilia bifurca | reverse complement strand
TCAGTGATTGCTCCATTAACACAGGTGTGGGTGTTGATGAGGACAGGGCTGGAGATCAATCTGTCATGATTAAGTAAAAATGACACCACTGGACACTTTAAAAAGAAGTTGGTGCTTGGTATCATTGTTTCTCTTCTGTGAACAATGGTTATCTCTAAAGAAACACATGCAGTCATTATTGCACTGCACAAAAATGGCCTAACAAGGAAGAGTATCGCAGCTAGAAAGATTGCACCTCATTCAACAATCTATCGGATCATCAAGAACTTGAAGGAGAGAGGTTTCATTGTTGCCAAAAAGGCTCCAGGGCGCCCAAGAAAGACCAGCAAGTGTCAGGACCATCTCTTAAAACTGTTTCAGCTGTGGGATCAGGCTACCAGCAGTGCAGAGCTTGCTCAGGAATGGCAGCAGGCAGGTGTGAGTGCATCTGCATGCACTGTGAGGCAGAGATTCTTGGAGTAAGGCCTGGTCTCAAGGAGGGCAGCAAATAAGCCACTTCTCTCCAGGAGAAACATCAGGGACAGACTGATATTCTGCAAAAGGTACAGGGAGTGGACTGCTGAGGACTGGGGTAAAGTTCTTTTCTCTGATGAATCCGCTTTTCGATTGTTTGGGACATCTGGAAAACAGCTTGTTCGGAGAAGACGAGGTGAGCGTTACCACAAGTCTCGTCTCATGCCAACTGTAAAGCATCCTGAAACCATTCATGTGTGGGGTTGCTTCTCAGCCAAGGGAGTCGGCTCTCTCACAGTCTTGCCTAAAAACACAGCCATGAATAAAAAATGGTACCAGAATGTCCTCCGAGAGCAACTTCTCCCAACAGTCCAAGAGGAGTTTGGTGATGAACAATTCCTTTTCCAGCATGATGGAGCACCTTGACATAAAGCAAAGGTGATAACTAACTGGCTCAGGGAACAAAACATAGAGATTTTGGGTCCATGGCTTGGAAACTCCCCAGATCTTAATCCCATTGAAACTTGTGGTCAATCATCAAGAGACGGGTGGACAAACAAAAACCTAGGAATTCTGTCAAAACGCAAGCATTTATTGTGCAAGAATGGAATGCTATCAGTCAGGATTTGGTCCAGAAGTTGATTGAGAGCATGCAAGGGAGAATTGCAGAGGTCCTGAAGAAGAGGGGTCAACACTGCAAATATTGACTTGCTGCATTAACTCATTCTGTCAGTAAAAGCTTTTGTTACTCATAATGTGATTGCAATTGTACTTCTGTATGTGATGAAAACATCTGACATACACACACATGAAAACCAGAGGGCATCAGATCATATGAAAATATAATATTTGTGTCATTCTCTAAACTTTTGGTTCTGTGGTTACAAAACAACAACAGGCCCATTTCATCACACCTCCACTGATGTGATCTACAGTTGGCATGAGATGTTTGAACTGATATGCTATGTGTGGTTTCCTAGAGAACACACTGAATGATAGGCAAACATCTCTACTTTAGTTGAAAGCACATTTCTGCAGCGGTAATGTGCTCCTTTTAGGTCAAACTTTGCTAACCTAAGTTATGGTATTGTTTGTATTTAGCATAAGAGGATTTCTCTTTAAACCCTTGAAAACAGTTCACACCAATTTACTTGTCTGACCACTCAGAAAGCTCCGCAGAAGTACAGCTAAGTAAAGCATGAATAAATTGAATGGAAGAAAATTTGCAAATTTTTAACTCAAATGGTTCAAAAACAAAGCATTTTAATTAGGCAAATAACTTTTTAAAACGTTAATTTTGTTGTCTTAAAAAACAAAAGAAAATCATCTTCTTTTCATAAGATGAGAACAAGGAAAATATTAAGAACAATTGTGCTCAAATTCCTTAAGAAGGCACTTTTGTAAATATGTTTTTTGGGTTGTTTTTTTTCCAACACTACCATGATGTAATCGTGTCATAATGGCATATTTAATGTTTGGAGGTGCACACTTAGTGATGAGATCTAGCTAAAAATTGAATTTATTGTTGCGAGCATCAGAGTGCAGGTAACATAAATCTGAGGCTGTCTTACGCGCCGATGGACACAGATGACTTCACTCTGGGCCTCATGATGGACTGCTGGGTGAAGATCATCTACAACAGGTGAGACGAGGCAAAATGCTGAGCAAAAACGCGAGCAAGAAGAAAATACAAGAGAGCAAAATCCTACTTACAATTCTCTCGTAGTAGTCAGGTGTTTGTGTCTGAGAACAAGAAATATATACAAGACATTTGATAGTGTTTCTTTATATATATGTATATACATTTATGGTGATTTTTTTATGGTATAAATTGGTGGTATAACCAGCGGGCTGAAAAAATAGAGCCATGGGAAAATGCCTGCAGAGGAGAAAAGAACAAAAGCGAAGACAAGAAATAAGATGGAAATCAATACTGTAAGCAGACAGCGTAGGCTTGAAATAGAAAGCAAGCATCATTTTATGCAGCTGCATTCATGCATTAAAGCCTCTTACTGGGTTTAAGCTGATTGAGAAGAATTATGATCCTGCAGGTCATGCGGGGACTCACCTGTTACCTCGTCTGTATTAGGATCTGTTCTTCGATCCAGCCCGTAGTCCATTGCACTCACAGTCCCTGGCTGAACACACATTACAATAAAGGTAATTAGACACTGTGGGTTTAGCAAGGGACCAATTAAGTACAACAGGTGGCTGTTTCTGATGCTAATGAACAGTTGATTCTGTATGATCTTTTATTTTCTAGCCATTAGAAACAGCAAGTGGCTCGTTACAAGTGTGAAGTGGCTCTTAATGAACAATTGGAACCAAAATTATTCAACCACAACTCTAAATTATGTATTTTGGTAAATATGCAACAAGAAATAAAAAGAAACAAAAAAATTGCTTCTTACAGGTAACATTAAAATGTTAGTTATTTTCCAAAATTCAACAAAAAAAATACCATAATGATGAGTGCGTTATCGACATTGTTGAAGTCCTTTATGACAAGCTTTTCTTTTCTTTTTCTTTTTTTCAAAACAGTTCAAATCAAGTGATTGTCTTGGGCCATTCTAGTAATTTCCATAACTTCGTTTGAAATCAGGTTTTGGTGGATCAGAGTCCTGTGATTAGATCAAAGCTTTAGCTGCATTGCAGATGGCGTGACATTTTCTCCCAGGATTTTCCTGACACTTGACTGAATCCATTTTACCCTCCACATCCTCCAGTTTTCCAGAGCATCACTACGCCACTACCATGTTCCACTGTAGGGCTAGTGTTATTTTCAGAATATGCTTCATACTTCCTATTTCAGACAACCAGCTGATCCACAGACGTGAACACTTCCTGTTTTGATTGGTGACTGTTGAACAGAAACCCTCAGAGCTTGCTGGTTTATTTATATGTAGTTGTGAGCAAAACTGGAGCTGACTCTTTTGTGCTTTGGGTAAGGATAGAGCTCATCTTGAAGGTCGGACACAGAGCCTTTAGCATTTAATATATTTTATAATTTTATACATAGGAAGCTGGAGAGCTCAGCAGCTGCTGCCAGCAAATCCTGCTGATGGCATTTTTCTGTCAATCGAGGGTTTATGGCCACCTGGCTCTTCAAGAATCTTGTTGAAACCATCGATAGCTCTTCCTTTAAATACATCCCAAAATAATGATATTGTGGTTAACATATAATAATTGTTGAAATAATCAATAACAATCTCAGAATTTGGATGCTTCACTGTCCTTGTTGTTCACATGGAGAAACTTTAGTTTATGCATAACCTGAACTACAAGATTAACAATTCATCAAGAAATTGCCACTCCAAAACCAACTTCTTTATTTATTAAAATAAATCCCAGACTTAAAGGAGAAGCTATCTGTTTCGGCAGTATAAGTTTAGTGTCATGACCTGACTCACATTTGGTGACAACACTAACTGAGTAAGCATGTCTTGTTTTTAATCAGTCGAAAGCTGTTACAACCGACAAAGTGGTAAATTTTGAATTTTTTTTTGCTGTTACTACAGATGTATGTATATATTAAAGTACACACAGGCTTCCTAAAGCATTACATAAAACACCAAAAATCACAGGAAAATTTGTGGTTGATGTATTTTATTTGGTGAATTTCTAACTGGATCTGTCTTTATTTGAAATAACTGATGGACAGGCTATGATTCACTCGGCTGGTCTATGCGCCAGAGTCACGACATAAGACTCTCCATGTCCCCAAGACGCAACACACTGCAACACATTCTCCAGCTCAGAAATGAAATATTAATCAGTCATGCCCTTTTCTGCTGCCTGGACATGTAATGATAATGAGGAGTCATGGGTCGAGATAATGAGATGCCCTGGGAAGTGTGGAGAAGGCTCGCAATTTGTTTGGGGGGTCAGGGGGGTGGTTCTGTGTCGGAAACATTCAGTTTCTGACTATTGTCAGTGTGTACATTTGTGAAACACAATGCTATGAAAAAAAGGTTTCAGTTTTGTTCTTTTTTTTCTTTTTTGTCAAATTTAACATTTTCCAGATCAAACAAGACAATGATCCAAAACATAACCAATAAGCCCATCTCTGAATTGCTAAAAAAAAAAATAAGCCCAAACAATTCTAGGCTTTTTGAAGAGGTCTAGTCAAAGTTGGATCTTACATGACTATTAAATATAATGCTCAAAAACTCTCCGCTGTGTCTTAAAATAATTCTGCATAAAAGTGGGTGGGCACAACCAGTTATTAGATTTAATTACCGTAATAGATTATTTATCTCTTGCAGGCCTGCATTTTCATGTATTTAATCAGGTTATATTAGTCCAATATTAAAATGCAAATGTTTGTTTTAATCCTACACATGTCATAAAAAACAATTAAAAAGAAATATCTAAGGGGCATATGTTGCACTGTGATTTGGGAGCTGAAATCTGTCAAACGCTTGCACTATGAGGACAAAGCTCCTTCCAAAACGGTTTTGTGTTCATTTGCTGGGGTTAAATCAAATCAAAGCTACATGTGTATAGTTGAAGCCTGTATGAATGTTTTCTAACCGGAGGTCTATGAACAACCCAGTAGGCTCTTTCCTGGCAGTCAAACACCACCCGGTCCGGTTTCTTCCTCTCTTTTGCTGCTCTAAAAGTAAAAGAAGACACAAACACAATGGTAACACTTTCTTCACAACAAAACCTGAGATGTCGCCGAGTTTCTTTCCTGCCTACCTGTACTGTTCTTTAGCTTGCATTACTACGAAGTCCCACTTGTGGTTCATCCACTTGTGAAGATGGTTGTACTGCTCCTGAGCACATTAAATACCAGCACAGTAAACAAATTTAAAAAGAAGGATTTCACCTGGCATTAATCTGCGTCTCTATGACAGAGTATTAGGCTCACTTGGAAAAATAGGTATAAGGAGGGGGAATTTGTTTTGGTGCTTACATTTTTCCGACAACAAAGTCAAAATGACAATGGTGCAGAGAACTGCGACAAACACCTGCGACAGCTGTCTTGTGTGAATTGGAGAGTAACTTTTATACTTTACGTAAAAACTTAAAAACAAAGAAATTATTTAACTTAAAGCAAATGAAACGTTCTGTAAACACACACTGCTTGGAAAGAACACAGCAGCTTCACCAAGACATAATTTTCATGTTATTCTCAATATTCTTTTCTTCTGTAATGGAAAAGAGGAAAAATCCACACAAAACATTCAGGGTTTTTTTTTTCCTTCCCCCAAGTGAACCTCGTCATTCTTCATAAAGTTTCCTTGCCTGCTCGTGCAGCTCCAGGATTCCTTTCTTCCGGATGTTTCTTTTTGCTAGGTAGATTGCTTCAGGAGTTGAAAACACGTAATAAATCAGTAGACTGTTGGTAACATAACATGGGATGAAGTGTAAATAGCTAAGCGTCATTCTCACCATAATCTGTATCCTCAACAGGCCACTGTTGAGTGGGCCAGAAATACGGCGTCTGAAACACCAGAGAACCAAGCTAAAGTTCAGTCAGATTATTTCAGATTCAAAAAACAACAGGTTCAGAAATGCTTGTAGGTACTTTTTTAGGGGGGAAAATTCACAGATGTGCTTTTTACAAAAATAAGCAGAAAAAAATAAAATCTTGAAACGGGAAGTGTTTGATACAACAGAGGGCAATTATCTCTTATTTTTGGTATTATCACTGGAGATGACAGCACCACAAACGTCCACCAACCTTTACTCAAAATCATCTTGAGATCATCCAATCATTAAACCAACTGCAAATATTTCAGACGAAACAGTGAGCTCCATCCCAATGCTGTTGACGACGCACCAGGAAAACATGAAAACAATTTACCCAACAAATAAGAAAGTATATGCTTGTCTTTTAGTAAAGAAAATGTGTATGACCTTTTAAATGTTTCAGATTGAAGCTCATTCACAGATTCATTTTGTACAAATATTAGCCCATTTAATACTTTAAGTTTGGCAGTTTTGACCCACATCACTTATAATCACAATATATATTGAAGTTTGTGATTATAATGTGACAAAGTGTCACAATGGTACCTTGCAAACTGATACTATGGCAAGGAACTGTACTAAAAATGACATACTGCAAATGTGTGACCTGTAAAACATGGACTGCACTATAAAATATCCAATGCACACGAAACATTTACAGATTTTTTTGGTGGGCTCTCTTTAAAGGAAACCTAATTTTTTACAGTACAATCTGATTTAATTTGAGTCACGATGGACTGCATATTTCAGGTCAAATAAACAGATAAGATGCATTTCTTTAAAATGCTGTACCATGCACTTTTGCAATCAATACATGCAGAACCAACACAAACAATACGGCCACCCACTTTACAAGGAATGCATCAATTCAGCAGTACAAACGGGGAATGATTTTTTAGGTGTCAGTGTTCTAGCTTGTTTGGGTTTACCAATTGGATTTCAAACCGTAAATCGCCTGAAGTGGAGAGTGTGTTCACCTGGAAGCGATAGAGGGAAGCATCTGGTTTGATCACTAAACGTTTGTGGTCCTGCAAAGCGTAGATGTATCCCAAGGCCACCAGCATGGAGCCAAAGCTTCTGGCCTCTGGAGACATCAGGTGGAGAGGTTAAAACATTAAAGCTGTAATAGTGCTAAGGATTTAACAATGACATCTTCCTGAAATTATTTCAACAACTGGCAGCCATTTGGATGAGACTGGATGACTCATGTCTTACCTTGAGCATCTATTTGAAATCTGTCAGCTAACCATGCAATTATATCTTCACCTGCAGAGGAGGACGAAAGTTTATAAAAGGTTAAGGAGAAAAAATCATGACTATGAAAAAACAAAGATGAAATTATGAGTAGGAAATGGTTGCAGAAAAGAGGGTGGCAAAGAGAAGCAGAAGAAGTAAATTCCTCAGCATGTCCAGTTTCAGCCATTTTTCTGCTGGGATTTAAAGCTAAGAAATGATGGAGAAGTCAAGATAGGAATCTTTGCTTTTGTCTCCCTCTTCTTCTTTCCCTCCTGCCTGCTCAATCATCTTCTTTCACCTCCTACTTTTCCCCCTCCAACTCAGTCTGAGACAGCCATGGTTGTCATGGAAATAAAATCTGTAGCTCTCGAGCCCATACATAGCTCTGGTATCCCTCAGAGACACTACACAGCCACAATCAGCGAGTCGGCCGCTGAATGACTACATCGAGTGTGCATTTCTGTGCATGTGCATTGATCTGTTTTTGTGCTTATGTGGGAGGGTTCTATTATTTAAAAATATATATATATTTTTTTTTTACCAGTGATAGCATGGGGTATGATGGTGATAACGAGTCTCTGAGGCTGCGACTTCACTCCTGTGCAGGGGTCCTGCATGTCCAGCAGCACCTTCTCTGCCTGTAAAATAACACAGTGAGAGATGAGTGAGATGAGAAAAGAAGATGAGGAAACTGCTGTACCTGAAGAAAAAAATAACTGGAAATTTTCAATGAAATCCAATTCAGATTTTTCCACATTTTGCCATTTTACAACCACAATCATCAGTGAATATCATTTTATCTCACAGATCAACTGCAGAGTGGAAGGCATAGATGGCTTTGTGCATTTGGACCCTTTGCTCTGACACCCCTAAATAAAATCCAACACAAGAAGTTGCACTCTTGAGTTTACACAGTCACATACCAAAGGGTTTTCACACTTCCAACAATCCTGGAAGAAAACATGCTAAGGGCTACAACCATAAACACACCAGTCCTATACAATTTAGGTTTTGGTTTGGCCCAGTCAAAGCCCATACCTATATCCAATAGAGAATATGTGGTAAGACTTGAAAACTGATGTTCACAAATATCTTCATCAAATCTTGATCTTGATGTGAAAAGATGACAGAGATATATACAAAAAGATTTAAAGCTGCAACTGAAGGCGATGCTGTATTTTCAAAGTTTTGAGTTGGTCCACTTAATGCAAAGTCATGCTATTCTTTAAATTTTTGTAAAAAAAAAAAAAAACGATAACAACAACAACAAAAAAGCACCTAACCCATCATATATTGCTTTCTTACCTCACAATCCAGCAATATTTTATGTTGGACTATTATGTAAAATGCCAATAAAGTACATTGAAGTTTGTGATAACAAAAAGAGAAAATGAGTAAAAAATGCTACTGGTTTTTGATATTGTCATTTTAACCACTCATAGTGGTTAAAAAGACTTAACCATCTACATTGGCTTCCACTAATACTTCAGTAACACACCTGTTGTAATTTATGAAGTATTACAGGACAACTGCTCAGTGTCTTGCCCCAAAACGTTGAGGTTTCAATAGTAATTACTGAGAGGCGACACACTGTGCCTAGATCCCATATCTTTACTTTGGCTTTTGTGTGGGTGCATTCAATGAGTCATCCTCTCTTTCCCAAACAGAATTTTCGTTATCCTAACTGATCCCTCGGCTCCCAATACGCCCAGCAGCTCGGGTGTGCGTACCGGAAAACAAGAAATCCTGCACATAACCCATTCGGTTTGTGTAAACGTGAGTGTGTGTGTGTGTGAGGGAGAGAGAGAGAGTCAGAGCAAGCAGTTCAGCGGACTCTCAGGTCTGTTTGAAGTGGCATTGTGCTTTGAAGTCATCCTGGAGAGGCTATAAGCCCGAAGCTGGGCCCAACCAAAGTGGGCTTTCATGGACTCGGACTCTAAGTTGTTTTGTGAACATTCCCCAGGAGAGAGGGGTGCTGCATCTACAATACACCAAAACAAATTACCTGCAATTAACTGGTATTTCTATTTCCTCACCTTTTTGCTCTATTGTGATAAATATTAAACACCAGAAAACCCAAATCTACATTTTCAAATACAGAGGGCTACATTTTTTAAGGAGGGATTTTATGCCATAGACCAAGACAAAGCAATGCATGATATTGTGAAGTGGGAGGATTGTTGTTCTTTATAAAGGCTTCCCTTTACCTTTTGGAAGTATCTAAGAAAAAAAAGACCAACCTTTTCTTAAGAACTAACTTAAGCTCAGAGTGAATAGGGAATATATTTGAATATCTTTAGTTTTCATTTGGATCAAGGTCTTAATATTGACCAATAGAAACACGTTCCTACAGGATGCTGCTGTCACCAGCACAGGTGATGTGATGTGCAGTTGTAGTTATAAACAATTGCTGTCTTCTTGCCACTCCATCAGAAGACCAGATTTGTAAAGTTCCCCCCAAAAAATTGTTGTCCTTTCAACTGATTCTACCACCTGAGCTATAGATCTATGCAGCTTCTCAAGAGTTACCAGGGAGATGCATGAATGATCACATATTTTCATTTTCATTAAGTCATTAGATTGTTTTAATCTCGTTTTCTGTGGTGTGAATTTGCCACCGTTGAGTCCTTTTCTTTTTTGTTTTGTTCTTTATTTATGTGTTTTATTACCAAACACATACCAAAAACAAGTCATCTTCCTTGAACTTAGTTTTGGTATGCTGATCTTATTTTTATTCATACGTATCGGGGTAAGTGGGGCTGAATAAATGTGCATGCCACACTTTGCATATGCGTATTTAAAAAGCTTTTCAAATGTGTCATTTTGCTTTCGCTTAACAAGCTGATGTTAGGTTGTGTTAGTCTATCACATAATAGTCCAATAAAACACACAGAAACACTTATGTTTTATAATTTAGGTGCAAATAGTTTATGATCTGGTACTCAGGCCAGAGGACCAGGCTGTTGCTTTCAAGTACACAGCTCCTGGATTAAGTTCTTCCCAGCAGCAGCTCACTATACCAGGGAGCACTTATACTGATCCATACTTAATGCTCATTAAACTGAATGACCTTATCATTGGGAAAAGGTTAAAAGAAGATAGAAAACTATAAGTATTGATCTAATGTATCAAGAAGAAATATAATCTGGTGAATTATTTTATTCGCCAGATTATTTGAAATTAGTTTATTCAAACTTAAAAATAAGACTGAATGAATGTAGCATGTAATACATTTTCATTGTTTTCATTATTTTTGATTGATAGTATATTTTGGCTTTATAAACACCCACATAATTAACTTGTTTTGCGTCTTATTACACACTGTGGGGAGGTTGAACATTTCACGTGATATAGGAACAAATCAACAGAAGGATGCCTGAGGTTAGATGTGGCCATCGGAGTCCGGTTATTAGATTGTTTATTATGGAGAATCTGCAGGTGTGCTGTCATCGCCCGGGCAGAGCTGTGATTTCCATGATGTCTAATAAAAAAGGAAAGCCTACCTTCTTGAGACAAGCCATCCGAGGTCGATATCTCTGTCCATGATCCCGAAGAGCGTTTCTAATGGTCATCTTTTTTTTAATTTCCACTCACTCTCGCTCCTGTGTCTAATGCTGTCGTTGCCAGTGAGCTCCGTGCCGTGTGAGGGGGAATCGATGTAATCGATGCTGGTGATGCGTTCAAATGCCTCACCACAGCGCTTGCTTAAATAGAAATAGACATCTAGTATAATCTTTGTTTGTCCAACTTAAATGAACGTATTGTAAAGAGTATTTTTAATTTCTATACATGGGGAAATATTATATTGTCTTAACGATGAATTTCTAATCATGTAAACAACTTCTGTCTTTAAAATCAAATGTGCCAGAATAAAAGAAATTTTCAAAACAATCTTCTGCTTTTGCGTTTTTTCTATTGTTTTAGTGTAGTGAGCTATTCCATTGGATTGGTTACTTTGTAGAAATTATCTTCCTGTGCTTCCTCTATATTGTAATTATTATTCGAAATGTAGAGATGCTATACTTATAATTTATAATTAAAGATGCAATACTGAAGGAGTTACTTGTTTCATGTGTCTCAATCTGCTACATTAATTATCAACGCTTTATGAAATGTGTTTCAACAAATCTAGGATATAGTCTTCAGAAATATCTAATAATAACTAAAAATATATATTGCAAAGAGTTCTGATGCTGCCTCATATCACTTTGGATCAAAAGTAGGGCCTAGTAAATAATGAAAGAGGTGTCTTAGTTTGTATATAATATTATAAAGTTAATAAAACTGCCACTCACAATATGTCAACGACCCTGCAGTTTCACCAACATGCTCATGGGAGGTCAAAGACGTCAAAAACAGTATTGCTAGTGCTCAGAAAACCTACAGCACTTGAACACACCGATGTAAAAGGAAAAATAAATCAACCAATCAGAATCATGCGTTCTTTTACACGGAAACCACGAGCCGCAATTTCTAACACAATCCAGCAGAGAGTGGTATTGTATCATTTGAAAACATTGATTTATTGAAAGTTTACTGATTATTCACACCGTTGAATTATTTATAGAGAGTTCCTATAGTTTTTTATAGATATTTTGAAAATACGACCAGTCGTTTTAAACGCGAAGCTGCGGTTTCCTGTTGTCACAACCGAGCGCGCGCTCAGATTGATAGCAGGAGCGGTTACTTCCTGAGTTTAGGGAAGGGGCTTGGTCCTGTGCTCGCGCCTCGCGAGAACGCGCATCAAATTAGCATCGATGAAGTTAGTGCGAACATGGCGGATTTCCTGCCGTCCAGGTCTATGTTAAAAGTTTGTTTGCCCCCCTGCCTGCTTAACGCCGGCGAGGCGGAGCAGATCCGAAAGTCCAAGGAGATCGACAAAAACCTGTCCCGGGAGAAAACGTACGTGAAGCGGCTGGTGAAGATCCTGCTGCTGGGCGCTGGCGAGAGCGGCAAGTCGACTTTCCTCAAACAAATGCGAATCATCCACGGCCAGGACTTCGACCAGCAAGCCCGAGAGGATTTCAAAGGAACTATCTACAGCAATGTTATCAAAGGTAACCTGACTTTGTGTTGCTTTACGACTGGTAACTTTATGAGGGAGGAAGCGAGACGCTCGCCTGGGACAGAAAAGCCCCAGAAAGGCGTTTAAAACGGATGGGAAAGTTTCCACATCTGTTGAGCGGCGCTGGCGCTGCTGAGAGGACACACATAAACAGCCTTCATCTGCTGTCGGCACACCCAGTGAGCCGGGTTTCTGTTCAGATGGGGGCTTTTTAGCTCTCTTTTTGCGGCACATAAAGGTTAAATATCCGATTTAACACGGCTGTAACCGAGTTAGCAGGCTCAAATAGCCACGGCCACGTTTTGTTGCTCAATGGAGGATAACCCACCAGTGTACTAATCTGTAAGGTGTTCCTGTTTGTGTCCACTCCCCAAATAGCACCAATAAAAACGACTTGCTCATTAGTAATTGGGTAGATAAGTATTTCTCTATGTGATTTGATTTAACTTATTTTTTTTTGTTGTATTTCCTGAATTAAATGTATAACCTAATATCATCTTCCACTAAAATTTCAATCACTTTAAAAAAAAAAAAAAAAGAAATTGTCCCAATTGATGCTTTCAATCTTGGAGATGTTAATGTATTATTATGAGGACATGCTAGGTTTACTTTAGAGTTATACCATAGGGTTTTTAAAATTTATTTTATTTTAAAATTGTATTGGTCAAGAAAAGCCGGATTGTTGCATAGTTGGTTTAAACCAAGTAATAATTTATTGAGTTTAATATTTCTATTAATTTTACTTCAAACATGGATTTCAAATGATGTTTATTCATGTTTAATATTTTGAAAAATATCGGATTGATCTCAAATGTCCATGTCTTACAATGAGTAATGAATGAGTGATAATTTCCTGTGAACTTATTGCTTAGTTTACTTTTTCTGTTTTTAAATTTACAGTTCTTAAATATTGAAAGAATTGATTATTCAAAACAGAACTTGGCATCAATCAGAAAAACCTTGATCTTTGCATCTTTGGTAAAACTTTATTTACATTCACTCTTGTAGAAACTAACTAGTATCAAAATCTCTATTTTTCTGATATATTTAAGACTTACAAAAATGATTTTCAATCTGCAATGCCTCACTAAAATCATTGATTAAAATTGTAAAAACCAACTTGTAGTTCAGTAACTGTTAGCTTGTATGTCATTACCCCATTGTATTATGTAGCATAATAATGCTATTCAGGAGAAACCAGTCAATAGGTTAGAGATCGTTCAAAATAGTTCAATATGAGAATGGGCAGATCAAGCCTCAACAAAAACTGGAAGGTGTAAGAATGAACTGGTTTAAATGGGGATAAGGATTACAGTCAATGGAAATAAGGTGGAATAATAAGTCTTTAGAAAATAACGTATGCTTACGTTTCCATTGCATCTTAGATGTAAGCCTCTTATTATCATTTATTTTCAGGATTTAACAAAAACAATCTGTATTGGTACAAATCAGATGTGACCAAGTTCAGTCCTCAAGAACAGACATCCTGCTACATTTAGATTCATGCTCTCTCCAACACACCTGAATCAAATGAACGGCTTCTTACCAGGCCTCTGCAGAGCTGCATGATGCGCTGAGGAGGAAGTTCAGCCATTTGAGTCAGGTGAGAAAGGATGCGTCTAATATTTCCAGGGCAGTATCTATTAAGAAAAGGAGTTGGGCACCACTACTCAATACAGCAATGGCTTGAGTATGAATTGAAAGTAGAAAGAGATGAAACTGCAACTTGTGGGTATGAAATAACAAAGGGGTAATTTGACCCAGAATAGTGGAAAGTAGCTTAGCATGTTTACTCACGGCCCTTTTTAAATGTTCATCTTTACATATTACCGTTATAAATTGACCTTGGACTTGCACTGTACATTTCTTGACTTCAAACTTCATGGTGGAAATTATTTGAGTGACTTCCCAGCTTGCATGTTCTGGTGACTTATTTTGAGCTGGGACTCTACCTGGCCTCAGTCAGTTTGCCCCATTTTGTTCCACCCTACTTTGGTTTCATACCCATAAACAAACCAGTTCTTACTCATGGACGTACCCATTGCAATGGCACCGTTATTTTTCTCCTGGTTGTTACATACTGTATGTTAAATTAATTATAAAGTTAACTATAAAAATCCAAAACAATTTTGTTAACAAGGCACAAGGCACATCGTTGGCCAAAGTGATGTGCATTAAAACAAATAAAATGGGCATGAAAACAAAACGGCAATTAAAACATCAAAGGCAACATCTCATCTTAGTCAAAAGTCTAAGAGAAGGAATAAAAAGAACTAAGAAAAAGCTCAAATATTGCACAATTTGATTGGGGATATACGTTTTTTTGTTGTTTAAAGTTTGATCCACCTTTCTCCATCCAGACTAGTTGGCAGTTATGAATTTACCAGTTCATAACTGATCAAACCAAAATACCATTAAACAATTGCCTGCTTGTAATATATATATATATATATATATATATAATCCCTATTTGTTGGAAACCAAAACGATTCTTTTATGGAACCAGTAAATATCTGGCACCATCTCTAGTTAAGCACCATGACTGCATATCAATTAACAAATCCAACTGGTTTTCAAACTTAAGGAAGAGAAGGAAGGTGAATTTGATGTCATTTCCAGATCCCAGTTCCAACTAAAGTAATAAATGAAATCCAGCGTATGTTCTGATGAGTTATTGTCATCAGGGATTGCCCTTTCTTATGAAGCAGAATAGTGGAATCCAACTGGTTTTCAAACTTAAGGATGCTTTAACAGCGTCTTTTGGACACCTGGTGCTTATTGACTTTACATTGCATTTGATTCATATCGTCTTTATGCTAAAAGTAAATATTCTAAAATGACGACCCAAGTCTCAACATTATTGCTTGGCCAAGAGTCTCAAAATGTCATTTCCTTCCATGGACTGAAACAACAAAAATTGCAAAAATATGAAAACAAGGCATCTGTTTGAACAGACGTCTGTCATCAGTGACATGCAAAATTAAAGGGGGAGGGAGGGAAACTACCCATCCATTACATTAAATTAATCAAAATTAATAGCATCTTCATATTGATCAATCAACTTGATACACCTTTATTTGAGTTAAATAAAAATCCGATTCCAGTTAAGGAGATAAATGGGGATATTCGTTCAATTTCTTTATTTTTTACTAATCTACCACCTCGACTAAGAACTTTCATCACATCTGTTCCTATTTTTCACGTGCAATAATTCTCAGAACAAAGTATATGAGTGGGTCAAAGGGGGTATCAGACCTCAGAATATTTATATCACTCAGAAAGAGCCTGATTGGTTCGTCTCTGAAACTGTATTTTTGCTCAAACCATCTCCAGCATCAGTCAGCATCTGGCAGCTTATACGTACATCAATACTTAATTGTTTGTCATCTGATAATAGATTGATGGCTTTTGTCAGATGAACAGATCTTGTGTATATTTATACTTGACTTCTGGCTAACTAAGATAGCATTGCCGGGTTAATGGGTCAAGCAGGGAAATCCAGTCTCCCTTCTCCCCAGCAACACGCCTCGAATGATATCAAGTCCTTACAGGGTGTTCCTAGTTTGCCTCAGGGCCTCCTCAGTTGGACGTGCCCCCCCACAAAACCTCCTGATCACCTCTGTTAATCATTGTTAAATCTTTAAAAGCTAAATAAGAGAATATTTTAGTAAGAATTATAAAGGTATATAAACTTTAGTCTGCAAATACAAAATAATTTCAGGTTTTTCTGCCTTCTTTAATTTTAATCAGTTATGTTTTATCTTTTGTTCTTAAGACTAACACAGATGTCATTCATAACATGTAAGAATAAAATAAGTATTACCATTTATGCAAAGTGTGTTTCCTAACCTTTTAGCTTTCAATAGGATGGAAAAAGGACATGAATTTCATTGTTAACCTGTTAATTATTGATGAGGTCAATAAAGGAACAACTGTGTCCAATTTATTGGTGCATCTGATTTAATGGCATCAAAATGCATCCTGTATTTTGTGCTTGCTATGCTATATAATATTTTGTATAATTAATCATAATAGCAGAATATTGTAGTATAAAACAGCTTGACATCTAACAATACTTAACACCTGCAGTGATTCGAAGGTCTGTAAGGATGATGTTGAATACTTTCATCATCTCACGAATAAAATAATATTTTATTAATATGCGTGTGGTGATAAATCTGCCTCATTTCTTTTATCATTGACGAGGCATTGATTCTTGCATGTATAACCTGTCTTATCCACTGATCTTATCTAACTCCGCAAAGTTCTGAAAATCAGCCACTGTCCTCTTTTTGCTCTGCTGTGAGAAAGAGAGAGAGAGAGAGAGCTGGCTGACTGACAGTCCCGCTCACCAGGTCACGTCTGCATGTGTGGGGTGCGGTTAACAATAGTCTCCCCACTGTTGCCAACTTAGAAACTGTATTTACTAACTTTTGGGACAAAAAAAATCTGCATCATCCAAAATAGGAATACGCCTTTTAATGATCGTTGATTGGTGATCGGCCCAGAAAGCTGCAATTTGTGCAGCCCTAATATTATCCCAATGGGCCGATTTAATAGTAAATGTTTTGGCTCTGTGCTCTCTGGTCCTGATTTGCCCGTTTCTTCCTCCCTCCCCATCCAGGTATGCGTGTGCTGGTGGACGCCCGGGAGAAGCTGCACATCCCATGGGGCGACGAGAACAACCAGCAGCACGGCGACCGGGTGATGGCCTTCGACACCCGGTCAGCCAAGATGGCAAACGGGAAGCTGGAGATGCTGGTGTTCATGCAGTACGCCAAGGCACTCAAAGCGCTGTGGGCGGACACGGGCATTCAGAACGCATACGACCGGCGCAGGGAGTTTCAGCTGGTAGGTTTGACTCGACTGAAATGGAGATAACAGTGCCGGTTTTTTGTGTGTGTGTGTTTTTTTTTTTTTTTTGTTTTTCTTTGTTCCGACGGCTGGCGCTGATAACTGTTCAGTATTGCTGCAGAGCACCATCCTCTATCAGCTAATCTGAAACTGGTTTTGAGGTGGTTTTAGTTTGACTTCTTTTTTCTCTCTCCCTCTCTGTTAGAGAAATGAAGGCATATAGAAAATGGCAGAAATGTTAATGTTTAAAAGAGAAAGTGAAACAGATTTAGAATTTATCCTCTTTTCCTGCCACTGCATCTCGAGCTCAGTTTTAGTATATTCTGCCTTCTGTTAGGCGGTCAGACATGTGATTTAGTCAGCTTCCTGTTTACACCTCTCCCTGCTCCTTATATCTCAAGCACATTTTCAAACTGTGACGTTTCCCACAGAGTGGCAGCTGTGGTTGAGGCTCTGCTCACGTGTCTCGCCGACTAGTGGGATCTCTCGCTGTTTTTGCGTGGCGGGACTTTTACAATCTGCTGCACGTCTAAAAATTCCTCATTTTTCTGCCCGTCTGTGTGTGATTTCATGAGATGTCATGTGACAAATGTTTGAGTCAAAGAAGAGGCCCCCCACCGAGGACAGAGCGAGAGACGCACTTCTCCAAGTTGCTTTCAGTAATGAGCCAAAAGTTGTGAGTTGCACAAGTCTGGAGTGTTCTCAGTGGGATTTAGCTCTGGAGGGAATTGTTTTCTTGGGGTTTTTTTTCTTGCAGGCAGGAGGGGGAATAAGTGTTGATCAGAGCAGGAATGTTGATCTGCTCTGCAGTTTTAAACGGCTTTATGCTTACCAACAGAGTCCAGACTCTCCTATTCAGCATTATTTACACACAAACACTAAGAGTGTCACACGCCTCACGCAACATAAGCACAAGGACACACCTGCACAACAGCTCATACTAATGAGCTGAAATGAAACTCCTCATTTCAGCTCATTAGTATAAAACTATTGAAACATTTCTCACATTCTATTTTTTTTATAATGGGAGGTGATGTCCTGAAATGTAACAAAGAGTAAAACCGACTTTCAAAACTCTTAAAATTATGTTATAGCCACATTTTAATGCATCTCTTCCTGTATGCAATCACAGCAGAAGACTACATCCTCTTTTGCTTCTAAATCAATAAGTAAAATTAGCAGAGATGTAAGGAAAATCTAATCTTTTACTGCTTCCGTCGGATCTGGGCAAAAGTAGCAGCCTGGTGCTGCTGCTTTAAGTTGATTAATCAATCGTCATTTTTGCTGTTTGGAGCAGACTACAATTTTGAACAAGTTAAAAAGGTGACCTTCCAGCTTTTTGAAGTCCATCTTGCATCAGAGTTAAATGTGGACGCTTTTAAAGTGCGTGCCAATCTTCTGAGGATTGGACATCCCAGTGAATTCCCAGATGAATGATCAGAGAAACTAAAAGAAAAGCTAAAAGAGACCTAAGGCCTTTTAGCTTAGAGAGGTTAAAGGGGGAAGAACACTACATACTAAAAAGACAATGGAGCAGAGTGCAACCAAAGTAGATATGTTTGAACATAATGTGCAGCACCATGTCAGGAGGAGCATTTAAGCAATAGTGGAGGGGCAATGATTTGAGCTTGTTTCACAGTCACAAGACATTAAGTTTTCCCTAAACTTCATCTTAAAAACATATTCTGGAGTGAAACTGACAACTATCTGGCTAATTGTTGGTGATCTGTTATCACAAAAACAGCAACAAATCTACAACGCACTGGCTGAATGACTTGATAAACACCAGGGTGTGTGTTCTCAAAGATTCTCCAAGTCTTCTCAGAGCGCTCCCATCTTGGCCTAAAATTTCCTGCCAAGGACTCTCAGAACTGAGTGAGGAGATGGCAGAATTTCCTATCTTTAGTGATGTGCGGTTGATCCTGTTGTGTGGGTTTGAATAACTTCTATCTTAAGAAGTAAAATTCTAAGAAAAATCTCAGAATTACAGGAATTCTAAGAAATTCCTTAAAATGACGTCACTAGTAGCTACTTTTAGTCTTATGGTGCGTTCACATCAAACGCGTTATGTGCGTCAAAAACACGTCCGACGCTTCAAGTTCAACGCATGTGCACGTTGAGTGCTACCCTACCTAGCGTTTTGCGCGTTACATTCAAAGTCCATGTGGAGGCACGTCAGACGCATCAAAATTGCTCTAGCGATTGTTTTCCGTTGTCGGCCTATTTGTTGGACGCTCTTGACGTCAAACGCTCAAAATGGTCCAAATTGCACCATGCTAGATGCGTGAAATGTTCCGCAATGGTCTCTACATGCTTCTTGTTCCCACGCCATTTACTGGCATTTGCAAACCAGCTAGTACAAGAGCACTATTTATTTTTGGCTCTACACCCAAGAACAGAAATAAGAAAAACTGTAGATATTAGCTTCTGTATATTAGTTGAAGACAGTTTCTACTTAATGTGCAGTAAAGCATATTTGGTGTTTGAACTGTTAAAATTTGCGGCTATAACCATGCTTAGCTAGGTTTTTAAGTATACATGCATTTCAGCATAATTACGTGAAACCCCATGTGAATAACAAGGTGCTATTCTACTTTGTTTTTACAATGTCTGCAATACTCAACATGTCTCCAACAAGACTCTGTCCTCACCTAAACCCCTCTCACCCGTCAGTCTACATGTAGGCACATTTAGACTGCATTTAGTCCCTGCAGTTTCATTGATTCAGCCCATTCAACCCACTGGAAATGTTGTATAAGCTCAATGAAATCAACATTAATTATTACAATGTGCACTTTGTGACTCCGGTCTATCCAAGTGAACCATGTACAGTTAAAACAATGTAACATTAAGATGAGTGATGGTGAGCTCATTTGACTTTTAAACCATGTTAAAGCTTTGGGCTTTTAGTGTTTCCGGTGTAAATTAAGCAGATGAGAGGGGAAAAAAAATCTGACTCATTTGTAATCTTGGAGCTCACCACGTTTTCGGCAGTTGCCCACCTTAATAGCCCAAAGTGGTTCTTTCCTCTGGGCCATGTGTGGGTTTTAAGTGCTAGAGTTGGTCCATCTCTACCAGGATAGCAGGGAAAGTGGTCGGTGGAAAACTCCCTTCAAGACTTTGTTCATCCAAACAAAACACACACCGTTAGAAAAAGGTTGACACACATTTCCTTGTGGATTCTGTTATGCAACATATTACTTAGCAGTTTTAGCCATAATGTTGACCTTAATTTTCAGACAAATTACACTGAGCTTAGGTTCAGAGTAAATTGCAAATCACTCTTTGAATCCATCATTTTATATTTTTTATTTTCTTATTAGAAGTATTTGGCTTCAGGGATAAACCTTTATTGTTTTCACCCAAAATGGGTCTTAGTGACAAAGATATTGGCGTTCAAGAAAATACGTTAGGACATCAGGAGGGAAAATCTGTTTATATTCCTAAAACCAGTTGTGGCAGAACACAAAACCTCAGATTTAGTTCAATCGCAAATGAAATTACTTTTTTTTTCTTTATAGTAAAGCAAATGTTTTGCGGCAAAATGTAAAATTATTGAGCAGATCAAAAGTCCAATCGATAAAACACACTGAATCGAAGCACCAGAGAGATCAATCGTAGAAAATGGGTGCAGGACCTTAAGAGCAGTTCAGCTTTTTAACAGCTCGAAGCAGGAAGCTGTGTAGTAGTCTGGTGGTTCTGCTTTTAATGTTGCGGTACTGTTTTCCCGTTGGCAGCAGTTCAGAAAGTTCACAGAGAGGGTGGGAGGAATCTGGTGATGCTTGGAGCCCTTTTCCAGCAGCAGCTCTAAAACTGAACTTGAAGTGAGGATGGGGTAGACTAAAGACACCTTTTAGCTCCCGTCACCGACCTCTCCAGGGAACTGTGGTTTGCCATATTACAGCTGGACTTACACACCGAGTTACAGTTCAATTATATTAATCAACCACAAATTGTTTTGGAGATGCTCGTTGGGAAATATTCTTGTTTCAGTTTGTTGAGAAGACAATAACTGTAAGAAGTGTTGGTAAATGAATTGGGTTTAAAGTGTAAGAAAGTTGACCAAAGCATAATATTCCTGGGTTTCCATCCGGTGGTGAACTTCACTTTTCTGACTCCTTTCTGTCGACTGGTTTGATGTGGCTTAATGTGCCGTATTGCGATCCCAACAGGGGACAAGAATTGAACTAAAGGTTTTGAGCATTCTTGAAGCAAGCTAGACGAAAACGCACCAATAGAACTGGAATCAGACTGGAATCTTCTGATTTTCCTGATGAGTGATCAGCCCGGTTGTAAACTAAAAGTCCCGTTCCTTTTTCCGGTCAGCTGAGTCACCATGATTACTGCTGACGACAACATGCTTCATTGTGGAAGTAGGTATATGAATAAATAACATAAGATATATAGTTATTCTGTCATATAATAATAAACCACACTAGCCCATTTGAAACTCTTTAAAAAGGGTTATACAATAAGTGCAGACAACGCAGAATAGGTGAAGGTACAATAATACAAAATCTACATGTATTGTGATGATTAATTGCACAGCTTAAAAAATATTTTCTATGGTATTCCAGAACATATTTGGATTTAATCCATTCGTCTGTACTCATACATGACTTCTCCACTTTCACTTTCCAGGCTTTTCCAGTGGAGAAGTAGATTCTTCTGAAACCTGAATATGTCGTTGTTGTTATTGATCTGTGAGGATCAGTTTGTTCTCCCCCCAGGAGGTCTCCCTGTTTTGTACTATTTTAGTATTTGCATTTCAATCCGCTCTTGCCCTACGGCTAGTTTGAAATAATCAACACAAAACCACCGTTGTCTCCGTTTTCTGCATGACAGGTTCTGAACAATTGTCCTTAGGAAGTTGGGGGAGAAGACTAAATTAGATCAATAATATACCACAAAGCTGACTTTGCTGCATATTGTGTTTCAGTTTTGCTTTTTCAGCAGCCTTACTTTAGCTTCAGGCGCCATGATGACTCATATTGAACTTTGGAGTTATTGCTCCTCTGGTTTCCCTTCCTATTTTTTGTCGAAACAGATTTTTTGACTATTTCAAAACCACCGATCCCTGTCAGATTTGAGCTTCTTCACTCACCTTAAGCCAAAATTTTAATTTGGCTTCACGTGGAGGAAGGCTAGCTTCTTTTCTTTGCCTTCTTTCTGGTTCTCTTGTCGTAGCAGACCATCCTGCTCCTCCCTTGTGTAATTCTACCCGTGCACACATACATTCGTATACTCACAGGTTTTTCAGGTCAGGCTAGTTTGTTTTTTTTTCTTTTTCTTCTCAAAGATCAAAAGGTTAGGACAGAGACTTGCAGTGAAGGGGGGTAAATGATTGGCACGCATCGTCAACCCACACGAGTACCACCCAGTCACAACATCAGGTCCAATTTGAATTTTACTATGACAGTTTCCTTTCATGCTGCATTTCATGCAAATAGCATGCTAAACAACTCTGTTTTAAGGTGGAGTCGAGGTGGACAGGTCCCAGAGAAAGTCCGAATGATATTTTGAAGTTGCTTTTTGGAGAATTCTTGCCAAAATCTTCCGTCACGCATCCATTATAATACTCATCCGCACACACAAACACACTCCCCTATATGCTCGGATAAAGGAATGCTCCTCGGTCCTAGCAGCTCCATGTCTGAACTTGCACTAACTGCACAAAAGCAGCGTCAGAAGTGACTCAAGAGGAAAAGAGAAAACAACCAAACCTTCTCCTACATACAGAGAACCCCGCCGCACTCCTCTGCACATCAAAGACACACTTACGAACACGTGTCTGCTTCAGCACCCGATCATTTGCATCCTGCTTCAGCTCGACTCTGAGGCGGACATGCAACTTACAGAGAGAAAAAAACAAACACATTTCCTGTGTGTGCATGAGCCTGTGTGTGGCAGATGAAGGGAGGATCTCTCTTGGCGCCTCCACTCCACAACCTACTTCTGATGAATGTATTAATACATGCAGACCGTATATGTTGAGGAATGGAATGGTCTGAGACGTTCTGAAGGGTGTGAAAGTAACAGAAGTCCTTCCTCTTTCTCGTTGCAGGGCGAGTCGGTGAAGTTTTTCTTGGATAATCTGGAGAAGATCTCCCAGCCGGTAAGTTCTTCCTGCCTGCATTTACTTTTATGATCAGACATGTACATGTTATAGTTAATAGAGCAGATAGAGTAGCATGTCCAGACAGCATGAGGTTAACTGAAAAGCTGCAGGCGTGTTTGTTTGCAGGACTTGATGCTCAGTTGTATTCTTATGAAAATGAAGTTACCTAACCGCCTTTGCAGCTGACACAGCTGTTCTTTTAATGGGAACTTTCTACCCATGAAGTTAAGGCACTTTGCGTTATTTATAAATATATATTTGTATGAGACATTATAGGTCTTCTATTGTCACTGTACCAAATTCTATCTTTCATGAATTACATTTTTAAGCCGTTCTGTTACACACCATAAAAAGCGGATGTCCTTCCCATACTCTGCCTTGCAAAACCTTTACACTTTTTATCTCACTACAGCCAAAACTAAGGGACCAACAATAAATAGTAAGCCTGTCGCCTTAAAGCAATTAATCATATGATAAATAAAAATCAGTTTCCATTTTGATTAATACTTGAGGAAAATTTTGTTTTCACAAATAGTTTTTTTTTGGCTCCAGGTTTTTTGGTTGTTTTGCAAGTTTAAAATATTTTGTGTAAAGTGTTCTTTACAAAATTACAATTTATTGGTTTTCGATGGAGCAAACTTGCATTACTATCCTGTTATCAATAAGTTACTTGAAAATAGTAACTTTTCAAGCAATAATTATCAATAGATTTGGTAATAAGTAGAAAAATTCATTTTGTAATTATTGGCACAAGTTATCATCCAGCAAATTTATTAATGGTTATTGTGATACTGCAAATAATACATAAGTGCGAAGTTGAAGAGGTAGGATACACTTGTTTACACATAAAAACTAAAAAGTGTGTTTTTTCTTTTATTTTGCCCTCTTTATTTTTGATGCCCCTCAATGAAATCTGGTTCAGCTAATTGCCTTCAGAAATCAGCTGATTATTAGATGGATTGCAGAAATTAAATGTGTAATTTAATCTCATAACTACAGCTGTTCTGTGACGACCTCAGAGGCTTGTTGCACATGATCAGTGATCAAAGCAAACTCTGGAGGAGCTGGGGAGAGCCACAGCTCGGGTGGAAGGATTTGTTGACAAGTCGTGCTTCCCAAAAATCTGAGCTTATTGCGAAGCATCGTGTGGAAAACTAACTGAATATACCGTTCCCACTGTGAAATGGGACATGGATTGAGCTAAATTTGTTCTCTTTTTGGATTTTTGATACAGTATGAGTTCAGAATATAATGTTTTCTCCAAAACAGAATTGTAGTTTAATGTCAATTTAGAAACCTCTGTATTTTTCTTTTTAAATCAGATACCATATAATTATTCTTTGCTCAAGCTCGAGCTCAAAATTGTCAAAGTATTCACTGAGATGTAGCAATGTAGGTTTTTGATAAGAGGTCTCGTATCGAAACCTTCAAGTTTCCTAACTTTCACTTCTTATTATAAGCGATTTTGCTTGAGATTTATTTATGTCTGAGGTTGCACCGATCTACACTTAGATTATAAGATTTGTCGCAGTTTAGTAGAAACCAGAAACTGCGGGTAAGAAACACAACCACGTAATTTACAACCTCTCCTGTACATCTTCCAATTCTGCATTTTAGGCCAAAGAAAGTAGTTATAATAGCAACTATAACACAGTTATGCGATGCCGGTGTACACTCAGAGTAAAGGCTGAGCAGCTGCTTGTTGTGTGGTGTGTATGAGCGTCACATAGGCCCAATGGTTAAACCAGTGGGTAATAAAGGGCGACAACAAGTTGCATAACCTCACACTGGTTAGAAAGGGTTTAACCCTCAGTGTTGGGCTTGACTGGGAAATGCCTGATAACGCTTTAACCCCACTCCAGATGCTAACACTCTGCTTTTGTTGTGAATGTGGTGGAAACAGTAAATGCTGCAAATTATCTCACTAGCAAGGAATTATTTATGAAGAAGTTCACGAGAAGTTATCTCAAGGGAAAATTAAGGAAACACAAGGAATATTTTTAATATCCTCCCTGAAAATGAAGAATGAGATTACTTTGATACTTGGACCAGTTAAAATTGATATTTACCTCCTCGTTATGGACATAGATATGAGCATTTTTCCCCATTTTATTAATTAATTGATCCAGCCTTTTTTTCCCCTGTCATTATTAGAAATAAAATTTGTGTGCTGCTCAACATTGAATTTGTCAGATTTTTACATTGTTAAAATTACACATACAGCATCAAACATTCATATAATCCTCCATTAACGTTAGAAACAATGCCAACATTAACACGTTACCTTTGGTTTCATAGCATGAACCTTACTCCACATCCTTCTGCAGAAGTAGGAGAAGAAGGTAGCAACAGTGTTAGAAACTGAACGGTCGCCTGCTGTATCCACTCCAAGCTCATTTTCGTTTTGTGTTTGTTCAAACATCACAACAGCAGCAATCAGCTGTAGCCACTAATCTGTTGATGTCAGGTGATGCTGAAAATGTTTGAGGTAGTTCAACCGCTAGTCGTATTTTTACTATTCCACCCACCTTGTGCAACGCTCCATTGACAGCAAGTCCCAGCATGTTCCTGTTTACAATCATCCTGATCAATTTCTGCTAGTCTGAAGATGAAAGTTTGGTTCTGATGGTTGAAATATGGAAACTTGGATATCCCCCCCCCCTATATGACAATATTTGTATGCATAAATAAAAAATATTTTGGAAGAATAATATTAAGCTTCCTGAATAGTTTCCCCAAAAACTCAAACCTATTAAAACATAAAGACGGTGCTTCAAAGGCGAGTTTGTTGCAGAAAACCCAACTAATTTAGTTTGTTTATGCACAGGACTAAGTGACAATGACGTATTCGGTTGTGCAACTTCTAAAATGACACAGAAACACAACAGGTTTCTAATACAGTTTAGAATGAAAAGATGGTCCAAACCAACACTTTATATCACTGTTTTTCATCAGCGATAAGGTACATAAAATAACTTGCTCTGCACTTAACTTAATTACTCAGACAAAGCCACTTTTAATTCTAGTGTTTAACATCACAGTGTTTAATCAGTGTTTAACATCACAGATAAAAGCACACAAAAAAATCATCCAACCTCCAAATTGCTCCCAGTGGCACCCAAAGTCTTTATATCATATGAAATCCTGTTGATGATGGGATTTTCCCAACAGCTGCTCATGCTGCCTTCAGGTACAGCTGGTAAACGGGGTTGTCAGAATAGCAAAGCTTCTTCAAAGAGTTTCAACATGTTTTACTCTAATAAAGGGAACTGTCTCATAAAAAAAGTTCTAAACATTAACCTTGACAGTTTTAAGTGGTTATACTTTTTTATAATGTATTCTTGCTTTTACTTCTTTGTTCATTATAGAAATCCAACAAAACCTCCAGTCAGTTCTATCCACTTTTGTTTAGATCATAAAATCTAACATATTTGCTAAATTAAAAACATAATTTTTACTGCAGGCTGAAGTAAAAAAAATAATAATTTTATTTGTTTCTTTGAAGCTGAGCAAACCATGACTTTAAAACTTGAGTACTTGCCAAACTGAGATTTTAGTGTACCATTACACCCTTAGTCTTTTTTACCCTTTGTAGATTAAGGTATATCTACAATAAAATCACTGACGTTTATTCTTGTATCCAAGACATAAATGAACATGAAATCTAAGCCTTAAATGTAATCTTCATGTCAAAGCCGCAGATTTATTTTCTGTTCCTCTTCAAGATTATTTATAAGTGACTTAGCTAATATTCTGCTGTGTTTGAGACTCAGTTTGTAGCCGAGACAAATATTTTTAGATCATCAATAGTTATTTATATCCTTAAAATGAGACTTTGCTGTTTGCGGAATTCACCACCATTTTTATTTACATGATATCCAAACTATTAAATACACCTTATTTTATTAACTTTCTCTGTGGCCTGATCTGCAGCATTGAATTGGTGTCTGGTTTGGACAAAGCATTGTCAAAACAAGAACTAACCCAGGAGAGAGAATTACCAGAAACTTCAGCCCCAGTCTTGCGTTGTATGAAAGATTACCTGAAATCTTGTTTGCAGTAAAAACTTCTATGTTAGGATTCTAGGATTGATGAGAAGATTACCATCCGAGATGTTTTTCTTGTTTTCTTTATCTTACAAATGCAGCATGTCGTGCAGAAATTCAACTCTGAATATATGATATTTGACACGGATCTCTGGTTTTGTTTCTGCAGGACTATCTTCCCAGTCAACAGGACATCCTGCTGGCCCGCAAGCCCACCAAGGGCATCCACGAGTATGACTTTGAGATCAAGAACGTTCCCTTTAAGATGGTGGACGTCGGGGGCCAGCGGTCAGAGCGGAGACGCTGGTTCGAGTGCTTCGACTCCGTCACCTCCATTCTCTTTCTCGTCTCTTCCTCTGAATACGATCAGGTAAAGAGAAAAGAGGCTCTCGTTTCTGATAGGCCGACGAGACGGAGCAGGAATCTGTTTGTTTTTATGACGTTCGGTAAAGTTTTAGTCACATTTTTTCAGGCTGCAGCCATGAGTTTCAGTGTGTTTCGTCAGGATTTTGCATGATAAACCATCACAAAACGGTAATTACGAAATGAGAGGAATATTGCTTTTCTAACATTTTAACAAATGCAAATCTGAAACCTTAGCTTAAGTTTGTCTTCAGTTCCTTCAGTCAAGTACTAAAGAGTACACCTGTATGAAATTCAATCTCAGTATCAATCCAATTGCTCTTTTCATGACACGGAGGTTTGTTAAAAAGCATCGCATGAAAAAAAAAACTCTTGCAGAAATTCTAATCCAGGTTTCTGTCAATAGTAAAACATAATAAGATTCCAACAGGGTGCATGGAAATAATCATATTTACATTGATGACGTAATGATTATTAGAAACCTTTTGGTATAATTGCACAAAATTAACATATTTTCTCCTTTTACCACCTGCTGAAAAGCCAACCACAATACCTGTAAAAACTGTAATGCTCAGGTTTTGGTAGAAATGTGGACAATGAACCAACTAACACCAGGATGATAATATGACGTTTTTATGGACAGTCTGGGTTTTATTTTTAAAGGTTTTGTTGGCTCTAGTGGCCTTTATTTGAAAGTAGTTTGACAGGAAGGAGGGTCATGAGAGAGACATGATGTCACCAGGCTGGGAATCGAACCTGCGACCACCGGCACCAGGACTAAGGCCTCAATACATGGGTTGTGCTTTGCCCCTGCGCCACCACAGCACCACTAAATTGGCCCCACAAAATCTGTTATTTTGATTTTGGAAAAATCACAAAAACAATTGTGAAATCCTGGTTTCGATTGTTTTTTTAAGATGAGTTTAGCATATACAACGTACGTTCTGGTACAACCGGCCCTTTGTAAACATACAATGGAAGCACCGAATGAAATTTCTAGCATGTCAATTGTGCTAGAAATTGTCCTTCAAACATAGACTGAAGAGAAATGCAACTATACATGTTTTAGAAAATATATTCTCTCTCTCTAGTTCTACCTCAAGTGTTGGCGCTAACAGTAGTTTTAGCAATAGTGCCTCAACTGCCCATCAACATCTTCCAGGTGCTGATGGAGGACCGGCAGACCAACCGGCTGCGAGAGTCGCTCGACATCTTCGAGACCATCGTCAACAACCGCGTCTTCGTCAACGTCTCCATCATCCTCTTCCTGAACAAGATGGACCTGCTGGAGGAGAAGGTGAAGCTCGTCCCGCTCAAAGACTACTTTCCCGAGTACGCCGGGACGGAGCACAACCTGTCGGAGGTGCAGGCCTTCATGGTGGAGTGCTTCCGGGCCAAGAGGCGCGACGCCACACAGAAGCCCCTGTATCACCACTTCACCACGGCCATCAACACGGAGAACATCAGGCTGGTGTTCCGGGACGTCAAGGACACCATCCTCCACGACAACCTCAAGCAGCTCATGCTCCAATGACCTCACACACACATTCACACACCAAACACCCCCTTTTTCCACTGCCACGCCCCGCAGCCTGTGAACGTAAGAGGACGTAAATGGGGACGGACCACCTATTGCTTCCTGATGAGGACTCCAGAGATCACAAATTGATGTTTGCAGTCTTTAGACTTTTTTTTTTCTCCAGTAATTTTTACTCCTTTTGGAAGTGTTCATCCTGTTGTTAGCTCAGGATCCAATCATCGAAAAGGGTATTTAGGCAAACTGTGGTATTAAAGGTATAAGCAAGAAACCGCACTGGGTTTCTGGATGGTATCTGATCCCTGCTGCTTTGTCCTCCTCCCTGAGCTCCACCTAATTTAGTTTGTTATTTTCATTTCTTATTTGTAACCCTTAGGATGCCAATTCTGGCACCTATGGAAGTCGGCCTCGCTTAAAAACAAACTGGTGAAGAACATCTACTCTGGTAACGCAAACCGAGCGACAGTGGAGACGTGTTCAAGCAACGCATAGAGAAAGTTGATTGGATTCAGTTCATGCCTAAGCACTGACCTTTAATATTTCCTCGCCCCTGCGGTGATGCTGAGGGTGGACCGAACTTCTTATTGACCTGAGCAATCAGAGTTAACACGTCTGATCTGTCTCTAGCACTGACACGTCATTTATAGAAGACACGCAATCAAAAGACTGAACCTTTTTCATCCGTGACCACATAGGTGTTGCCTTAGAATTACATTTTTTATTATTGTTATTATTATTATTTTTGGGATGTCGAGAGGGTAAAACGGTTACCTTTGTCGGGCCGTTTGTTTCCAGTAAGTTAACATAAAATCCGCTGTTTCCTCAGGGTTGAATCGGATCCGGTGTCGATACTGATGTGAAGCTCGATGTTTGGCGGTGGGAACAGACGTCCATGCCGTTAGCTAGTTGATGTTTTTAGGACTGCATCCTTCCCCCAATTCGTCCTTCTGCCTCTTTTGATTTTATTACTGATTATGGATGCCTTATAAAATGACCTTCACAAGGCCCTCCTCCCCTTTGTTTTGCCTTAATCATGAATGTGTGTTAATAATTGTACAGGGATTTGCTCTTGATTGTTTTGAATAAACTGTAACCGGCCTGTGAAAACTTCGTTATTGGCACTGAGTTGTGACTCTAAGCATGTTTATGGAAAAAGACACAAAAAAAAAGAAAGCATTGAACATTTCCCTTTTTTGTTGTTTTTCTTTGCACACAAGCTTGTGCTGCTTTGGGCTTCCCTTGAAAATGCATTGTGATTATTGCAGAAATCTGACAGAGGGGGGAAAAGCTACTGGAGTTGCATAATTATGAGTGACTGTGACCTGTAGGGGTGGCTGATCTTTGTTAGAGGACAATTTAGAGGCACTCGAGTGTCTTTTGCCAAATACTTCTACGCTTTATCTTCACAATTTTTCTGCATTATTTTATTTCTTCAGAATTAAAGCTCTGCAGAGCTTTGGTTTCCTTCCATTCCTGGCTTTGTAAATACTGTAATCTGTTTTCCTGTAAATATTATTCCAGTTTATCTTCTTATATGTAAATGGTTGTAGAAAATGCATATTTTTCCCATGCTGGATGTTCTTCAAATCACTGCATCTTACCAATGAAGATAACCTTTTGATGTAGATTTTATTTTGTAATTTCCCTCACCCACGTCACATTTTTTCAAATTTATCATGTCAAATCCCATGCTACTCTAACCCTATCAATAAAATAAATTTTTTCTAATGATACTGATAACGATGACCTTTTTTTTTCCCTTGACTGTTCAGCATTATTTTGAACTTACTATAGAGGCGAAAGATTTGATATTTCAGATACAATGTGAGCTTCTGCTACGTTCAAGGATTTATAATCTTAAATGTAAAAATGTCCATATCAGCAGATGGCTTCATCTATGAGGTGGGTTTGACATTTTTGGTCTCGCTCTAATCTAAGGAATGCAGTTTTGGGGAGGAAAAAAAAAATCCATGTTTGTTTTTGGGTTGTCAAACATGCCGTGATGTTTTTCATCTGATTGGCTATTCAGCCATCATGATGACTCCTTTCCCAGAAACTCTGGCTCCTAGGAATCTGTGCTGCTTTGGGGAAACCCATCAAGAAGGTTTGCTCACCCAAATCAAAAAAGTACTTAGTCAATTAGCTGTGCTTAATCATGTATTTTTAAGGTTATTTCTGTAACCATACCTATGTCTGATGACTGCCTGATGTGTATAGTAAAGTAATGAGTTAAAATGACCAGTCTGACAGCATGAAGTCACATTATTCACAGGCCCTGGTGTGAATAAATTTAAGAAAAAGACTTGACAGGAAATAAAGTAAATAAAGGTCATTCTTTAAACATTACTTCAAAGAAGGTGATGTTGAAAAAGGATCACAAGGGCACGTTTTAAAACCCTGCGAAAGGTATTTTCTGCAAATAAAAATGCACATTCAGTTATAAATCGTGATTATAACTGAATAATCACGGTTATTCAAACATTGCATGTTTGATGCAATTTACTGAACCAACACAAAATTTTTCTCAAACATTGCATGTTAGAGGATCTAAAATTAACAAAACGAGGCAAAAGTAAATGTTTACTTGTGAGATGTTGGAAAAACAAATTCACAACTAAAGAAAGTTATTAAAAAGAAGAACTGATGGAACAGAAGTCAAATTCCTTGATTGTGTACACCAGTTTGGATAATAAAGCTGATTCTGATTCCGAGTTAACGAAAGTGATACTCAAAATGAAGCTTCAAAAAGAGAATTAAGGATTCGAGAATGTGTGCCAGAATTAAGCGGCACAGAGAGACATAAGGATGTAAATATTTGTCAGACGGGAAGAAAAGTTTGTGTTCCAGTCGGGGGAAAAGTGCACGTCGTATTTTAAAAGCTGCTACAGCACAAGTACGATTTTATCAGCTTCTCACGTTGTGGTGGAGGTATTTTGACCCACGCTTCTTTCCAGCGTTGCCTCCATTTATTGAGGTTTGCAGGCCCACATTTAGGTTGCCATGGCACCACCACCACCACCTTGTTTGCTTTCTTTTTCAGTCATATTGCTTGCCGCTGCGTTTGGAATCATTTTTCTCCCGTAGTCCTCAGCTGTCCATATTTAACTCTACAACCTTTTGATGCAAGGTAGAACATTTGTGCCTCCATGGTTTCAGAGCTTTTTATCATCAATTAAATTCACATTATGCCCAGATCATGTGGATTTATCTAGCATAATGATAAACGTAAACATACATCTTGTAACTCAAAATGTATATTTATAAAGTAATGCTGAGCAAATAAAAAGAGGTCAGATTATCCAAACTGAACTGAAATCAGGCAAATAAAGCCTGATTATGCCCATGTGCTCAAAGCGCTGGCTGCCATCTTTTGTCTGGGCAGACTCCCACAGCTCAGGGAAAAGAAGAATCAAGTAAAATAAACCAATAGATCATAATCACAAGCCAAAGATGAAAAATGGTTGATTGAAAATAGAAAAGAGAAGTAAATATACATGGTTGCGAATTAAACTACTACTCAGTAAACATTTACTGCAAACTAGTGATTCATTGTGTTTGGATAACAATAAATAAAGCAATATTCCAAATCTCAAGATATAATCTAAACTTAAACTCCGAGACTAGATGAATTTATGTGCTGATTTGTAAAACCCTTAAATTGAGTTTATTTTTCTCTCGCTCTCTTAAAAACACAACTAGAATTAGTTCCAAATTTTAATAAAAAGGGAAGAACTGTTTGGTTGTAAAGTGTTTCGTTTTTGCTGGAATTGATAGCGTTGCTCTCTTTTCTAACGTCATGCTTTGGAAAAGACGCACGACGTCGTGTATTCGGAGGTTTGGGGGATTTACGCAAAGACGGAAATAGTGAGTGTGAATCGCCCTAACGCTACTGTTGAAGTAATGTTGAAGTTTCATGTCCAAACAGGACTTTGACTGCCTGGCCTCCCTTTTATTGCCTATAGACATAAAATAGTCCACGCCTAGACACGGAAGAGTATATGCCGGCTTTCTTGCCCTGTGCAAACAATACGTCAGAACATCCGCCATATTGTAACGGGCAAGATTTCTTTAGGGACAGACACAAGTGTGCATGAGGACGGGGTTTCCTGAGTTAACGCACTAAATTATAAATAAATGTTATTATAAACTATTTATAGTACTTTTATTTTAGTACCTGACTTGAAATGCAGCTCTTTGGACAGAAATAAAAAAAAATACCAGCTGATTAAAATATGAAGTACTAAGAGACAAATATGCTCAAAATACATTTAAACTTATATAAATTCACTTCTAAATTTGCATTATATGTTTATCTCTCTCCTTGTTTAGCTTTCTCCTTTTAATCACAAAGCTTGCTGCAAAATTTAAGATTTCTTACTGAATTTTGTAGGATTCCTTAATAGAATGTAAGTCCAGTTTGTTTTTCAAGAGGTAACTGCTTATGTTGCCAGTAAATATGTTCTTTAGAAGTTGACGTAGCTTTTTAATCATCAAAAATTGTGAATATAATTGATTTTTACATTTATATCTTGTACATGCTCCTTGCTTAACTGTTGTGACACTTGCATTTCTCCACTGTGTATATTTATTGGACGATGATGATCATAAGTCTTATCGTTTGTAAAATATTCATTAATATAAAAACACACATACACTTCAGAACATGGCACGTTCATTTTTGCTATTTGTGCCCAGTGAGGTACACAAATAAAACTGAAATAAACACATAATTCTGTATTTAAAAATATTTAATGGAATTAGTTCATAGTAAAGTTCTGTTTTTTATTAATCATGAGTAACAGATTCCTGTTGTAGTCCGAGAATTTGCCACTCACAAAATGGCGGAATTCGATCACTTATCGTTTCTTTCGGCGACCAAAGCAGTCTACTGTACTACACTTACAAATTAAAATAAGAGCTTAACCAGTTATATAACTCGTACATTTACTATTGAATTCTAAGCATCATTTTAATTTTGAACTGTAAGACTTTACAGTTTCTACAAAATATCTGCGTTGATCGTTTTTATTTACACTCAGGCTTCACACTTGCTACCCAAAAAGGTCTTCCCCCAACATGTTGTGAAGCCAGAACTTTAAAAACACCACTCGTGTTTAAGTGTTTAATCGTTACATTGGCGCTGGTAAGTGTTTCGACAGATAGTGCTTTACAACAACAAGTGGCTCCGCTGAAACTGACCTTCTTTTCATTTTGGGAGCATCCTGTTTAAAACAGCGTAAAATGAGCTCTGGTAAGTGCGTTAAAAAAATGATGTAATCCACAGATTTAGAGCTGTCAGTTCTTAACTACATCCACAGAATGAGCTGTTAACTATTTAATATAAAATTTTCGTCATCTAAATAGACCTTGCGAGAAACGAAAAGGTCACCCCTATTTGTATCTTTGAAATAAATAAAATAGGTCAATATTATTTCAATTGTTTTTTTTATTGATGTAACTTTAAATGTTGCATTAACCTGATTAAGGAGCCAAAAACATACACTAATACAAAGTTTGGGATATTTGCCTATGAGCTGAAATGCATATTAAATGTATATTCTCAAAGTTGGCCATATATTCCAGTGGTAATTTGAATAATCTGAGTTTATAAATTAAAACTAACATTGCCAACAATTATGCACAACAAAGAATATTAATATTTTCCACTTTTCTTGAAGAGCTACCCTCAGGTCACTCTGGAGGGTAAGTCCTATACGCAGTTGTTCTCAAAGGTTTCCATAGGACTGTAGGTCACAGTATTTGATACATAAATGTTTCCTGATGATGCTGGTGCATTGTCGTCCATGAACATGAAATGTGTTACTCATTCAGAAGCACAAGTACTGATATTACTCAAGTAGTAGCGACTTGTCATGGTGCTATTAACAAGGTACAGGCCAGTTCTGCATTGAGTAATTACATGGCTTGTTCAGCGACAGCATGGCTGATGCATAACATTTTCCTTTACACTCCCAACATTGTTGGCGTGAATCAGACAACTGCAGTGATGCCCACCGGTTTCTTATCCTGCGCACATCTTTTGTGAATTTAAATATTCACAGGTCAGTCGAAGCTCAGCTATGAAAGATGTGATTTTTAGATCACGTTGTTATGCAATTTGTGATTATACCAACTATCTGGCATTGTGGGCAGGTTTACTTGCAGGTCACCTAACATCCACACCAAGGTCTGAAGTTACACACGGGCGTTTCTTGCCTCCTTTAGCAGTTCCTGGTGTGACACTTGCATTTCTCCACTGTGTTGCAAATGTATATTTGGTTCTACAGGGAGCTGAATACAGTTTGGACTTCAGCATGGGTGTGGCCAAGGGCTTCCACTCCTGTGTGCCTTTCTTTACCTCAATGAATGACACTTTATGTCTAAGTTCTGCAGACAGTTTTCCTCCTAGAGCATCCAGTTACTCTAATAAGGCTTCCAATGGCCAGGTACGGTTCATCAATAGTTGGTTGACAGCACTGAGAACTGTTTAAATACAAATAGCCGTTGACCCAGAACACATTGATGAGACACAGAAAAGCATGTTATGTAATAAATGCTGAATAATAAACAGCTAAACAGGTGCACTAAGAAAAGCTAAAATTAAGTTCAGGTTCCTGCGGCGATGATTATGCACTTCTTAGGTGCAGTCTGAAATTTGATCAGGAAGCGGAATATCTCTCACATTTGTGAACGGTGAGTATGGAAGCCTATTTCATGAAAATAAAGAATTTATGTCTCCTAAACATGAACATGCATTTAATTATTTGGACTTATTTAAGGTATTTTACAAAAAAGATAAAGAAAAGTAGCCTTTATTCCTTTTGGGCTCTCATATTGAGCTTTATAACACTGACAACTGAGTGTTCTGGCAGGACAAGGATCCCGGCCACATAGAAACTAACGATGGATCAGACAAGTTAAGAATAACCATGGAAACCTGCCATTTCTGCTTTTAAAATGATCAAATATCCACACAAATTACACCAAATTCTCATTGAAGGCTATTACTTTCAAAGGGACATTTAACCGAATATAAGGAGTGTATTATTACAATATTTGAGCCTGTATTTCAAAGTTTGATCAGTCCAAATTAATGACATCCACACTCATGGTGACTGAATATACATGTCTCACTGCAACTGTGCGTTACTTTGACTCTGCACTTACCTCAGACATCTCTCACTGTCATTTATTCTGCCCACAGAGGTCTGTCCATTCTGTGGAAAAACTTACAAAAGGTTGAAGAGTCACCTTCCACACTGCAAGGCGGCAGCGAGCTCTAGAGCACCTCCAACCACACAGGATGTTGCAGCCACTCAGAAACCTGCTTCCCATCCGGCTGCAGCGGTTTTCAGAACAACCTCAAAGGGAAAGAAGAGCGAGCAAATGTCCTCCATGGCAACGTATCTACCATCAGAGAGGAGCAAAAAAGGTTCAGTGGCATCATTAAAACCAGTGCACTTAGCAACACCAGATGGCTCATCTTCATCGCCGAGTATTGCATGGAGCTCATCAACCTCAAAGAAGAAGAAGAAAGAGTCCCAGAGTGATCAAATCATTACAACGGCCCCGTCTACCTCCCCACCTTCTCCACTGTCCTCTACTTCGTCCAAGCCAAAGAAGAAGAGTCTCCGTGCTTTGATAGAAGCGGCAAAATCTGAGCATATTGCGAAGGAAACTCTAGCGGGAACCAGGTCAGCCTCAGAAGATTTAAGTCTGAGTAGAACCAGTGACCAAACAGAGACCAAAGCAGTTCCAGACTCATTTAAAGACACCAGTGTTGCTTCAGCGCTTGCAGAAACTAAAGCTAACAAAGAACCAAAGGTGAAGGATGTTCTTTTGACAACCACGTATACCTCTGACGTCCTGGACTCTACTGTGAATAAAAATAATGCGGAGTACCCTGATTGGGGGAATGAGAGGCCTGTGGAGCCAGGACGTGGTCACCAGATGAGAGTTACCCTGCAGGATGTTAAAGCCACACTAGGCAGAGCTGCCAGCCACCGGCAGTCCAGTCGGCCGAGCGTCCTGAGCCGCATCGCAGCAGCTGACGGCCTGAACAGCTTAATCAGGCCTAACACTGATCTCGGTCTGGTCCCGCTTCCAGCGGAGAGCCAAAAACACGCCGTAAACTATTTGACGACACCCACAACTCACTCAGATAAGCAGCTCGGCAACAGAAAACAACCCAAAGAGCTACAACCGTTTCAGAAAATCTCAACCCAGCTCAACCCAACTGAACAACATACCCATCGTCAGCTGGAGCCAGCTTCAGCATGTGCAAGAGTACAGCGTGGTACAAGTTCCTCCATCTTAAATGAGAGCCTGAAGGTGGACCCTCACAGAGGGCTACTCTCAGTCTTTGCATCCCCCCACCTGCCCTCCAGCCAGAATCTCCATCCTGCTGAAACACAGAGTTTGCCTGGGAAGGCCGAAGATTTCCAGCTCCTCACCGGGAAGAGAAACGTCGCCGAGAAGTCAACTGAAGGTCGGTGTTCCAGGAAGCTGGGCCGGGTCTCGTTATTGAGGGTCTGACATTGAACCCTAGAAACATTGACACAGCATTTTAGATAACTCCGCGTCAGCAATTGTGCCTTCTGTTCAACTTGTGTCTGTAATGTTTGACTCCCTAAGTTGTTCCAAACCAGTGTCGTTTAGTTTTCCTCTTTTTGTGAAACCCAGGACTGCCGACACAGCGGAGTTTGGACCAGGTGAGACTGAGGGAGCTGCCTGATTGGCTGGCCAGCAGAACGCCCAGGCGGCCCAGAGATGTTGTAGAAATGGTGCAGAGAGGTCAGGGCCGTACACATCCATTTCAGTCACAAATAAAATAATTAAACCTGTTGCTCAAAATATTTTTTTGTTTTGAAAATTGTTTGTGGAATTTCGTGTACATAACTTTCATATCTTCTCACAGAATAGAAAAATGTTATTTATTTTTTTATTATTTTACTGCACTTTATGCAGAATCCTGTGAAACCACCTCCCAAATTAAAACAACATATTATTTGGAGCCAATTCTTTTTGTTATTATCCGAAGCCACAACTGGCTCCTTGGACTTTCTAGGTCAACTCTTACTAACTTTAGTTAAAAATGATAAAATGATGGTTATAAATATAAATATAATAGCAAATGCATTATATTCAGTTTGCTCATGGGATAATTGCATTTAATTTCCACCACAGAATGACATTAGAAG
>CAEGAF010176553.1:0-123656 GCA_903067075.1 Micropoecilia bifurca | reverse complement strand
TTGGGAGTCAGGGGGTCTAAATGGCCGTTTGGCCTAATTTTGAATTTACCCTTATATTTTCACCATAAAAACTATTTACCTTGCATTATTTGGTATCATTATTTTCAGCACAACCTCAGCTTTATCATTTTACAGTGTTTGTTTCATTTTGACAAAATGCATTATCACAGTGGACCAAAAATCACACAAAAAAACAAAATCCGAGTAGAAAAAAATTGATATTTTTAGTATAAAATTCATAAAAATGTTAAACAAATCATTTTTCTAATCAATAATGATAATTTATAGTTTACCTTTTAAAAACATGTGCAAAGATGTTGCAAAAAACAAAATTAAATACATGTTTTACATTAAATTGTGGCACAATGACTCCACCACAGCTTCTCTCCAACATCACAAAGTCTCATGTGTTTTTTTTTTTTACAATTAACAAATATGTCACAATGTTTCCACCACAAATTTCTTCCAATATCAAAATGTTTCAAGTGTTTTTTTTCTTACAACTATCTACAAAATGGGTTTCCCAATAGGTCTGCAGACAAATCAGTTGTGCCTCATCAAAACAGTTTTTGTCAAAAAAAGACAGTCACACATCATGAGCCTTGCTGCAACCTCAGCTACAGAGAAAAAAAAACTTTTGGCCTGAAGGGGGAGCAGATTTACCTGCGTCCCACGTGATTTCCTTGAGAAACACGGAAGAGGCTGTTTGCTCCTGCGCATCAGAGCTCGATCTGATCACAGACTAACAAAACTACTGCACACACACTCACAAACTCTAACTAACACACTTATAGTCTAAAAAAAACTCATCCGAAACACAAATCCAAAGCGTCACTGCGCGCTGGACTCTTCCGTCTCCAAAACTCTCCAAAGCGTCTCGCACCACGTGTCTGTCTCCCCTCCCCCCACCACGACATACGGACACTTTGTGGTACATTTGGGGAAATAGGAAATATAAAAAAATCGATGTCATGTTGCATTCAAGCATTTCCTGGTCACAAAACATTCACTGAATGAGCCGCAAAGACGAAAAAGAGATGTTCGTCTTCCGGCTCAAAGCGAAGCGCCGCTGCCTGCTGCGCTCCATTCTTTGCATAATCTTTTATATACCGAACAGAAACCACTAAATTGAAAACAAATCATGAAGTTGATGCCACCGATCGCTACGGTATCCAAACTTTACAACAATTTCGCGATGTATCCGCGTCAACTGACTCCCAAGGGTTAATAAAGAAACAATATTTAAGGTGGTACAGCAAAATCACTAAAATAAAGGAGGAGCATCTCATATCGAGAAGGCAAAGTCATACTCACCTAAACTGTGTTCTTCTGCTGTTTCCACGTATAGCCTTTAAAAGCGCGCCGTCCTTCATGTCCACCAGCGCCTTGAACAGCAGAGAAGTGGTTCTGTGGCTCATTCTGTATTTTTTCATCAAATATCTCGTTATACAAACTAACCCGTAAAACCAGGCCAGCGGCTGCTGCGCGAGCGCTTTATACTCACAATGGGGCGTGGCGACGCTACCAAATAAGGAAGTATCTTACGTAACACCCCACGTAATTGGTGATGACCAATCAGAATACGCATGGGTGGTTTTTAAATGATACGTTTTGAAAAGGTGAATGTGCACATAAATTCCAAAAGTAGTCATTCAAAAATAACAATTTCAGTGTTTTTGCAGCATAATATAAAAGTCTAAGATAAACTGTATCTTTGAATGCATATGTATGAGTAATTTATAGAAAAAAGGAAGAAAAATGTCAAAATAAAAAAACAAAATTAGTCAGTTCCAAATACTGTGCCTTTTTTACCCTAGCGAGCCTGTCAAAATGAGATTTTTTGTTTGTTTGTCTGTGTAAATGTTGCACAGTTGTGAATGTAATCTATGCATGGTTGGTCTTCAAATTAGATTTTCTGATTTTTTTAATTATTTTTAATTTAAAGTAGAACATTTTCAACTGAAAGAAAAGCTTTTTTATAGTGAAAAACTGACAATCACAAATTTTAATTTGCTTGAATTAACCCACCTTTTATATAACAAAACTTGAATGAACCAGCAAAGCGTACAAAACCGGGTTCATTTTCTCATATTTTGACACTTATCCCATCAACTCAGACTATGAATGCATACGACACACTGTGACGTTACTGTCCCTGCATATGGTAGTGGTTAGCAATCACTGATATTGGATAAACAATGCAATGAAAGAATGTGACAAAACCTCTTTTGAAATGTCCTCCTCCAAACTCAACCAACCAAATTCCAGCCGTGGATATATAATTAATTTTGTCAATAAATACCTTGGTTCAGATACAAAACTATTAGGGATAAAGAGTTTTGAAATAAGACTATTTCGGGACATTTGTAGTAATAATCTAACAGTAAGGTTCAACAACTCATTGGTTAAACCACTAGATAGGAAAGAGTGAACTGCAACTAAATCACATGGCATTTGGCATCCAGTGTATGAATGGCATTTAAAGAATTGTACACTCACAGGACAGAATGAAAGTCCAGCAGGCCAATGACCTGTACATGATGAACTTGGACTCTGATATGACGTGGCAGTAGAGGTCACAAAACTGATTGGAGTAATAATTAAACCAGTCACAAAAAGAAAAAAGAAAAAGGTAGCACTCAAGCATTTGATTTATTTAAAATATCTTGAAAGAAATTTTGTCAAGTCATCTCTCCAGACCAAAAGGTGAAACATTACTTGTACGTGCAGCTCCCTTAAATCCCAGTAATACAGTTCCACATAATGCATTGTATTTTAAAGAGCTCACATGTCTATAAGTGCTTTTATCTTAAAGGGTTGTGAGCTAACACGGCCAAACTTCTTGCAGTAGAATCCAAATAAAGGATCCTCGGAAAGGAATTAGAGCACCTGATCAGGAAAGGATTTAAGAGTCTCAGTCAGGCATGTCAAAAAATAGGTCAGATACGCAAGACGTAGATGTGCAGACAAGACAACCTGACTCATGTCAGAAGAGGACAGGCTAATCCCCTGACTAAATTAAACATTACAGCGTGAACCACTGTCTACTGAGACTTTAAACCAGGAAACCTTGTGCAACAATTTAATGTCTCAGCAGTTTGTTCAAATATACCTTAAAATCAGTCAAATTCAGATAAGACAAATGTTTGTAAACACTTTTTGACTTCTAACCCTGTTAGATTCTTGCTGGAAGAGAAAGAAGTTGCAGAAACCCTTAGTTTCATATTTATCTTTAAAAGTTCAATTGGATTTATTTGTATTGTGTTGGTTTTTGGCTGACGTCCTGTCACAGGCCTTTCACTAAGTGCACTGAACATCTCATGTTCACTTTAGGATAAGGTTGGTCTGGATAACCTTTGCTTTTATAAGTAAAAACTGCAAAATGCCCACATGCAAATACACACATACATACATGCATAATTTTGTATGTATGTGTGGATATTAATATAACCCAATAATTATTCCAGATTTTGCGTCTTTACATACACCTTCATTCAGCCAGTCTTTGCCTCTTGCTATAAAATGGGACAGTTTTTTTTCTGTGCATTAAAATAGAAAACTAGAGTTACATACAGTTTTAGAAAATGTTCAGTTTCAACAATCTAATGCAAGACCCTAGTATGAAGCACTGCAGTCCCAGAGAAAATATGGAATGTGAGATAAAGGCTTAAAACTAATGTAAAGGTTGTGGAATGACTTAAAGCAAGATATGTAATCCTTATCAAATATTACTCCACAATGTAAAGGTTGTGGAATGACTTAAAGAAAGATATGTAATCCTTATCAAATATTACTCCACAAGCAATCACTCTCAGACAAATATAGAATGTGGAGTTGCACTTTTTTTTCTTTGCAAACTCCTCTTATGAAACTTACTTCATCACCTTTGCCCCAGAAGCTAAAATTTGAAAAAACAAACACTATTCTTTTCACTTAGGCCAAGGTTTGCAGATAAAGTGGTTGCTTGATCGAAAGAGCAACATTTCTGCAGTTATTGGTCCTCATCTGCAAAAATAATCTTGCTCATAGTTTTGATGTAATCCATTCCATCTGGTTCTGTGATCTTCAGCTGGGTAAGAGGAGGCATGGCGCTGTTGGTGAAGTATCTGAATGCAGGACTGGTGGAATGGATGGCATCAAGAAATACCTGGAGGAAAAGAAAAACAAAGACATGAGGAAAAACTTGTTACACAACTGCAGGTGAAGAGGTTATTACTGAATTATTTGCAAAATTCAACAGCGACTTTCCTTTTAAAGAATTCAGTTGTTTATCTAACCTGTAACTATAAAATGCACTGTGTTTTATAAGAGTCTTATTAACGTTGATATGGGTGAAATGCAAGAGTTTTATTTTTCTTGTTTTTATTGACTTTCCTTTGTTTTGCATTGTTTTAGACCAACTAGGTTTAAATCAGTCACTGATTTTGTTATTCGACATATAAAATTCTTCATTTAAAAAGAAAAAACATACTGTTATTGGAAATATAAAAAGTATATTTTCTTCAGTTGTTTGTATTACATGAAAAGCATTCACTTTCTTTATGTGAAGCTCATTGCATCTCTACACCGCTGGAACTTAGGGAGGGTTTAGAGATAAGGATGTAGCTCTCGTCTGTTTTGAAGGTTTCAAGGATCTTGTCAAAATCTTTGAAGAGTAACAAGCTGCTTGGAAGGAGCCGGAAAGGTGGGCAAAAAGCATTTGTGAGAAGTATAAAGCGGTAGGTAGATGTAGTTTTAGGATTTTATATAAAATTCTGAGGTTATTACAGAGGAACTTTTAATGTGTGGATTGTGAGTGAAAGACAGGAAATCAGCGTAGGACGTTATAAAGACGCCGCTATCTTGGCTGAATGACAAGCTGAGAGCAAAGAGGCACAAACATGATTCAGGACAGTTCTCCATCAGGGAACAACTGTTTCACACTTGTGCCTCCTGGGAAATGTTACCTCTCCATCAGAACACGAAACACCAGATTTAAAAGTTATTTTTATCCAAGTGCTATTTGGCCCAGAACGTCAAATGAGACTTTTATAGTGCAATTTTACGGTGAGGCTGTCTATCGGCTGTGTGATGTGATTTAATTTTATTGCAGCTTCACACCATGTCATTTATTTTACAATGCCTTGTTTATTTTTCCTGGTGTGCTGGTCTTGCTTAACATCTGTTGTTGTAAATCACGCAATGATATGATGAGAAATTGCTCACAGCAGACAGGAGAGAAAAAACTTTCAGTGAGCCACACATTCAGAGTTTTTTCTATTTTTATGAAAACTCAAACTTTTCTCTGCCGTAACATCGTTTTATGTCATAACCATGCTTACAACAATCTTATATATGACCGATTAAGACCGAAGAGCTGGTCATATGTTACGGCATCTTTAGCTTTTTATATGTGTTAATGAGAAAAACTGCACACCTCAACGATATCTTCGGTGTCCTGTGCAGCATTTTGGAAAACCGTGCTGCAGTGTTGCAGGTATTTCTCATACAGACTGATGGTTTTGCCATCAACCTGTTGCAGAGATGGATCCCCAAGCTCTGCCTTCTGCAGGTTAATCAAGAAGTCACTGTTGACCGGACCACACTCGATGAGACTGACTCTGGGGGGGAAAAAAAGAAACAAAAATATACAACTCAGATTGTCCTTATGTAAATTTACGGTCATTGAACAATACATTTTTATTTTCAGTATTTCTGTCAGGAGTGGTGATGTGGCCGTTAAAACTCACTGTATGTTAAAGTGTTGCAGGAGGACAGCCAGACTCTCACATGCTCCTTCAATTGCAAACTTACTGGCACAGTACACCTCATTAAAAGGCAGACCTGTGAGGGCATTAGAGTGTGTTATTTTGGAAATGTGAAGCATAAGCTAACAAAAATCGAGGTAACTTGACATTCTTAGTCCCTTTCTTAGTTGATTATCTCACCATGAAGCCCTCCGGTGCTGCCCGTGACCAGAATCCGGCCCTGACCTTGTGCTTTCATTCCTGATAAAAACACCTGAATGGTCTGGATGGTGCCTAGAAGATTGACCTCCAGAATACGCCTCATTGTGTCTAAGGTCTGAACCTCCAGGGGTCCCATCAAACCCACACCGGCGTTACACACTGTAAATGAAGAATAAGAGGCAATTATGTGAAAACTGAAAGCAATCCAAGCTAAAAGAGGTCAAACAGCTACAGGAACAAACCCAGAATGTCCACCCGCTTCTCCACAACTTTGTCCCGTGCCGTCAGGATGGATTGTCTATCAGTCACGTCCATTTGAAGTATTTCCAACGTATCCCGGTGCAGATCTTTCACACACTCTAAAAGACGTTCTTTCTTGGCTAGGTTCCTCATTGTGGCGTACACTAAAGAGAACGCAGCACCCATGTTTTTGTTTTAAACAAAATAACTGCACAGAAAAATGAGGGATTGGCAAAATACATGACAATAAAACCTGACAGAGTGATAAGTTATTTATTGATATTGAGTAGCAATAGCAATGGCTCCGTTTTGAGTTAGTCCAGAGCAAAAACCTCTCGAGATCATGACTGAAAGATGTCGGCTGTGGTTACCTTTGAACACTTTGCTGGTGTCAGAGGCCAATCGGACAGCCAAGCTGAGTCCGATCCCAGAGGAGCATCCTGTGATCAACACCACCTTCTTCTCCATCGACGTTGCTGGTGTCCCAAAAATGTCCCGGCTGAAAAGACAGAACAGCAGCAAAGTACAGACGATCGAAGTGAGTCAAACAACGTGATGGGGGGCTGGTGAAAACTCTTCTCAGACCATCACAAGGCCACACGTCGTCAACCATCTGGAGTTCTTTCATTAAATCTCATGTCCTTGTTATTTTGGCTTGTTATGGGTTTTGGAGGGGAGATGTGTGGGAAGCTGAACCTTGTTTTTTTATGTGCCTTGCCAAAATTCCTGGCCACATCAGTAACAATAACAAGAGTATATGAGATTACGATGGTGTGAGCTCTAAATGTTTAAAACAGTTGGATAAGCACTCTCATAGTTTCAGTGTTGCCACTAGGCACCAGATGGCAGCATAAGTTCATAATGGCACTCTTATAACAAATAAGCTATGTTTTATTGATAAAAAGACAACAATGGAGGGACTTATAGGTTTTATTCTGACACTGTAGTAAAGTGAATATATCTGATTTGCAGCTCTACCATAACTTTGCGATGAATAATATAGGTTTAGCACAGAATTGTTTGACTATTGTTTTCATATCTGGTTTATAAAGGAGTCTCTAAAACTGCTCTAACGTATGACAGCTTCAAAGTCATCAGTCAAATGGATAACTGTAGCAAATGCAAATAGCACAGTGAACCTATACGACTTCTCTAGCTGATTAGAAGGAAGGATGCACTGAAAAACTAACAACAAACGCTTAATTTAATGTGACTTTTTTCACATTTGAACTTCTACCAGCAGCACAGAATCAAACATATCCCTCATTGTTTTTAATTAATTTAATCGAATAATAATAATTTTTAAAAATCTTTATGTGCATAAAGATGAGTTACCACTAGGTGGCCTCTTGTACAAACTATAGATCTTTCAGTGGGGCTTCCTGACTAATCTATTCTTTCCCTGGGTTTTGTTTAGCATGACTGTGACAGCAAATCCTAACACAAAACAAAATGTTAAATCGAAAGCTTGCTCTCCGTGCAGAAAAAAAGTTGTTTTTTTCTTTTTAAGTTCAGACTAAGCTGGATATGTTTGCTGGTTCTATGAACAGTTCCATTCTGGCCATTGTTACATGACAATGCTGCAGTAATTGTTTTGTTTTTTAAAGAGCAGCTTTCATACTTACAAAGCTGCTCGGTAGCCACATTTGAAAAGAATTTCTTTTTCTGATGGGAGCAAAGCGAGTAGAAATTTCCTGCCATTTTGTTGCGTTCCTCTCCTTGAGATGGCATCAGTTTGGCTGCTGTCCCGGAGTCTGCAGGACAGATAACAGTGAGCCTTGAGCCTCTCTGAAATTTCTGCAACTCCCCTTGCATTGTTTTAAGCTTTTGAACTGACTGACCTTAGAGGGTTTTAGCTGTTCTATGTCTTGCTAAATGGGAGAAGTGGGGTTGTCCAGTTGACCTACAGAGGCCAATTGTTCTGGAATATGATGTTTCATCACTATAATTGATGTTAAAGTTGTACGTAAGAAGATTGCACTGCTAAAAAATGATGGCGACGAGTTGGTAGGTGAGTTAGGGAACAGGAAATGATTATCTGTTGAGCTTTGTGTAATATTCAGTTACTTTTACCTCTGCACACAATCAAGCCGCTCTCAGTTGTTTGGCCTTCGATCCATTCTGGCAGTCTGGTGAAAGCACGGGCTGCTTTCTGCTGCACATGACACACAGTGTCTCTGAGGCCCAATAATTACCGAGAGGTCCACTGGAAGCGCACAGTGACCCAGAAAAAATCATTAAAATTACTCTCTGGCAAGACTAACCCACATCACAAGGGCAAGCAGACTTTTGAAAATCTTACAGCTGTGAAATGAGAGTGGAAGAGAGAGGAAAGTTATTCCATTATCCCACGTGCACCGCCACATGTCTTTGTGGCATTTTTCAGAACAAAAAGGGAAGAAAATGCGAGACTCGTTTTAGACATTTGATGCAGAAAACCGCCGCGCTGAAACCGCTTTGCAAAACAGTTTAGCGCTGGAACCCAAAATGCTCTGCAGCAACCTGAAATCTGTGCGTTTTTATGCTAATGTTGTGAAAGAACAGACACATGAATGCATGCACACACAGAATCAGATCAGTACTGTAGTGAGGCAGATGTGCTCAACAGGAAGTCCCGTGTGAAAGAGCCGAGCAGAAGTGAAACAACTACCGACGTGCTGAGGTGAATGTGGTGAAGTTAAATGTCACGCCATACCAGACAAATGTTGATGAATGTTTTTGGTCCATGATTCTTTCTTTTTCTCCCTGTGAACGGAATTACCTCATAAGACTTTAAAAGACTCAGAAGAATTTTAAATCCACCTTTTGAACCTGATAAGAATGAATTTTTTCTGACGTCATTTTGTGACAATCGCTAGGATCCCAGTATGAGGATGGAGAGCGACTTTCTCGCAACTGGAATGCTGAAAAGCAGCAAACACGTTACAGTGGATCGCATCAAGAATGGCATGAAGGTCCTGACCTTTGCTGACCTGATAATATTACATGTTTGTAATTCTTTTCTGACAGCACAAGTGGAAAATAGAAACAAAAAGTTCATGATACAAGAGCGTATCGATGATCAGTAGCATTCCTTTTTGTTTGCATGACATGTTTTATGTTACTGTAAAAATATGGCCGCCCGATAAGGTAGGGTTAGTGTGTATGTCTGTTTTCACCGTGGCATCTATTTCTATGACAACAAAACAAGTCTGTATGTTCCCAAACACACCACTGGATGTGGAATGTGTGGTATGTGGTAATAGCACCTTTACTTCTCCTTTACTTTTATCTCACAAAAACATTTTAGATAATTTTAAAAATGTAAAGAAGGATAACCTGAGAAAACAGATAAAAAGGGTTTTTTTTTTGTTTTTTTTACAATGAAAGGAATGCTTGGATTTCTTTTGATGAAAAAAAACACTAATTGATGCTCTAGAATATTTGGGTTATAAAGCAGGACAAAGATCCAAAGCACACCAGCAAGTTTACCTCTGACTGGCTGAAGGATTAGGAGTGGCCTAGTCAAATTAATCACTTAATTAATAAATTAATTCATTAATTAATTAGGTCTGTGATGCTGTGGCAAAGCTTTCTCACAAAGTCAAGAATGAATCTTTTTCTGTTGTTAAACAGTATTTGATTACCTGAGATATCTAAGTGGGACAACAAAGCAAAAACAACAGAAATACCTAAGGGAGAGTTTGTTCACAACACTGTGGTAAGTAAAGGAAAACTTTTTCTAATTTAAACACTTGGGAAAAGTTAAACGGTTCAAATTCAATACCCTGTTAAGTGTGATTTATACAAGTTCACTGGGAAATAAAGCAGATATTTGTCAGCACTTGACACGAAGAACCTTGCATTCTTGCTGTGGGACCACAATGTCTGCGGACACTTTCATTCCACTCTAAAGCCATAGTTCACTCTTCAGAATAAGATGCCGTTTTTTCATGCTTACTTCTGTATAGATTTTGATATATGAGATCAATGTAGGTTTATGGCGCTATGATAGACGTGAGCTTTGACGTCAGCTGCAACCCTGAGGGCCACTGGTTGACCTTTTGGTTTGGCAGTCACCCAGACATGTTTGTATATGAAGCCTCAGTGCTCCAGGAAATAGCAGGGGTTTTGTCATAGGAAATGTCCCTCGAATCAACTTCTTCCACCTTGTTACTTTGGACGTCCAGTCCCTTCTCTCCTGGCCTTTAGGTATTCAAATCTGTCTGTCAGGGACCAGACTTACCCTGCGTTTAACCAAGAGCTTTGATATCATTACCTCAGCTCATGTAGGAGTTTGTGGGAGACAATCAGTGCTTTTGCATTCCACTCGCAGTTCGCCCCACTTAGAGAGGTTTTGTTTTGACGATGAGCACAAATGTATCTGAGCTGTGTATCGAAAACTAATACCATCTGCAGCTTTTTTGCGATAACACCCCCGCCCCCCCAAAAAATGTTGATGTTCAAACTTTGACATAATCAGTGTGTCATAATCCGTGTTTCTGTGTATTTATTTTTTGGGTTTTCTGTGTTCAGTTCCTTCCTGTGAGTCTCTGTCTCTGCGTTGTCCCCGCTGATTGTTCCCAGGTGTGTCTTGTTCCCTTGATTAGCCCCCTGGATATTTTAGTCCACCTGTTGTTTGATGTGTCTGTGCGCCAGTAGAACTGTTTAGTTGCATAGAAGAAGGACAAGTCACTCAAATTTTCACCAAAACCCTGTATACATGCAACATCAAAACGTTGTCCCAAAATGGCCTCCAAACTTCTTTCCATGGTCGTGTTTGTGTTTTTTGCTCCAGGTGCAGAAGGAGCCCGCTGAGAACGCCAGGCACCAAGGCCACACCTGGGATGTGGTCATGCAAAGTGCTGGATGGAATGCATGAGGTGACTGATTCATCCTGGAATCTACCTCAAAAGGCATACAGAGGAGTCAGCATTAAAGTCAACAAGGCATTAGCATCTGTCTCACGGTCTATTGTATTTCTCACAGAGAGCTCTATTTTTTGTTTTCAATTCCTCCAAATGACTATGTCTTCCTGCGTTCCTAGAGAAAGTGATGAAATCAGTGACACTCCTGTCCCTCCAGCTGATTACCTCTGTTTATATGTCGCCCTGAGAACGCGGTTACTAAGCGTCCAGTGAAAACAAGCTTTGTGTTCCCAAGCATGCCAGTAAGTGGACAAAATATGTCCCTCTCAGACAAAACAGCACACATTATATATAACTGCTAATTTGCATGTTTCCCTCACAAATCCCTCTGCCTCTTGTTTTCCAAAGCTATTTCCTGTGACGTCATATATATATTCAACAGATCTACTTCCTCCCGTGCTCCATTTTATTCAGGGGGTTCTGTGACTCAGCTGTGCCATCTTTACTTGTGGATTTTGAGGCCTTGTTCTCTATCAGTATTGATAGTTTCCAGGATACGCTGCCTGTCTCGTTGGCTTGCGTAATCCTTCTTTCTAAGAGCAGCTGTAGTAAAATTTAATGACTCTTCCCTCAGATAACTGTGAGAACACACCACTGAAAGGTCAACGGCACAGTTGTGTAATCACTCCATCAACTTTCAGTGCCCGGGAGCCAAGTTTTACATCCCTGTGGCATGCAACCTTGTAAAATATCCTTCACTATGAGCACCTTCTTCCCCCTCTCTTCTCTAATTGATGCATTTGATGGATCATATTTCCTTTGCATGCTCTCGGCACAAGACCAGTGGGTCCCACACCCTCAACGGTTTACAGCTAATCCCTGTTATTATCTCAGCAAATACTTTTTTTTTTCTTTTTCACATGACTGAATAGCGAGAAATGCTGTCTGTCTTCATTTCTGGAATATCCTTTCTTGCTTATCATTGTTTCGGTTTTGTCTCTTTGCTTTTCCGATAAGCCGGGTTCCCTGTTGTTACCTGTGAAACAAATACAGACACAGTTGTAAACAGAAACTGAGATAAATCGCTACCCCATATATAACACGTTGGTCTAACAGCTTATTGTAGTGTTTCAGAATAGCATCTTTGCTTCATGGTCTGTTTGTTTTTCTGCTGTGCTTCCTGCTGTGGTTTATGACTATTTTAGTTTAGAGCTGAGGGAAGACAAAGCTTTTCATTTAAAGGTTAAACTGTCAAATCAAAGGAAGAAGTTCTACAATGCAACATATTATTCTTTAAGCATTTTTATGATGTGTTACATGAGTTCAGGTTAGTTTGATTCCCATTGGAGGGTTTTCCAGAAAATTGTCCTTAGTAAGAGTCTTGCATTAACATTTAATGAGTTTATTTGAACTTACCAGCCTTTTTTAAATCGAGAAAATATGACAGCTGTGCAATTTTTATTTTAATTGGATGCATAAGTTTTAATTTATAGAGAATTTTCTCTACCCCACATCTGTGGGTCTGTTTGCACTTTTATGCAAACAGACCCAAATGTGTTTACACCCTTCATCTGGTGTGTGATTAAATAGTCTTTAGAAAGATGTAGCAACTTTTTGTGGCTATTTATAATTTTCTGTCATATTTGACCACTCTTATCAGATTTGAAAAAGTGAATTTGAATTTGCTGTGGAGTGGCACAGTTGTAAAGTCTGTTGCCTTACAAAATATAATGATGACCATCTCTCCGAAAATAATTAATAAGGACAAATATCGGATGTGCTTTGATAACGCGCTGTTGCCATCTTGTTACAGATCTCTGACAAACAATGTGTCCATATAGAGATTAAAGGGTTTCTAAACCAATCAGAGGCAAGCTGGGCAATCAGCTCCAAAAAGAGATATCTGTGAAAAACAACACAAATTCCTCATTAAGACTTTTAGGGGTTAGTGTCTGTAGTAAGAGTTTATCACTGTTTTCTCTTCTTTTAAGAGCCAGCACAACTTCTATGTCTTGAAATTTCAGGGTGTAAATTTGATGGCCGGCTGTCATGAAGTGTCTGTTAACACATTTCTAGCATCTCTGAGGCTTTGGCCAGTTTGGTTTTCATCTGATGTGTGAAACACGGGTACGCTTGGATATACTAACAGGACAAATATTCCAAGCATATATTTATGGTTGGGAACGAAAAAGGAGGCTTATGTTAAGCGTCTGGATTGGCCCTGACCTCAATGCTAATAAAAATTTACAGACTATGGTTAAACGATTAGCCTGAGCCTGGAAACCTACAAATTTGTGAAGCGGTCATAAAATCCTGAAAGAATTATACCTGAACAGAAGCTCGGTGGCTGCAAGATTGTGAGACAAATGAGAGAGAATCCACAAATAATAATAATAATCGAACTTACACACACAACTCATATATCCATATTTTCAACAATTATCAAAATTGCATGTTGTACAGGAAAAACATGTGTAAGTGTATTTTCTCCTGTGTGATTAGTAAAAGTTTTATGTCTTTAACTGTCTCTTTATACCAGTGAAAAATGGGATAGGTTCTGCTTATGTTGTATAACTCTGACTTAAGCTCTCCCATTTAAAATTTACTGTCTAGATAGTTTTTTTTTTTACATAACAAAGAGCAAATAAAGAATTAATTGGCCATAAAACAACATAGCATGTTTGACTAGAATATTTATGTATCTGTTACTATCTTTAAAAATGAAAAAGATGTTATATAAATTTTTCTATAGATAACAAGAGATAAAGATGATCTGCACATCATTCCCAAAGTCCATCTGGCTCTTATCACCTTCCGACATCATTTCCTTGACTAAAACGGCCGAGTCAAGGAGTCTGGTCCCTGAAGTATGCCAGCGCTTACTGTAAATGGTATTACGTGCTTATCACACATCACTCTCCATTAAGTCGTGTCTGCAGATGCTGCAGATTTAGGGGAGTTTTTCTCATGTCCACAACTTCCACTAATGGACTTCTGAGACTCTTCAGAAGTGATAAGAGGCAGAGTCAAAGGCTAAGGTACATTTCAGCAGTGATCGAATGGGTCACGGTGACTTCCTGGTAAATATCTCATATTTCTCTGCAGTATATGGCTGATGAATCTGTCAGACGGTCAGGACAGAGGTCAGAGTGAAGCTGTGGGAAACGTGCTGTGCTGCATGACCCTCTGCGAACTGTTGAAGTTCAAATCACCCTGCTTTATCTAGGGCAAATATTTTGTAGCCAATTTATCATACTTTATAATTATTACATAAAAATGTCCTCCACTATAATTTGGGCCTTGTGGGAGTCGCTTTTTGCGGCGGCAGCAGATATATGGTGTTTAGCAGCTGGAAAATGTAATTATGCGATCATCAGCTACTTCTGGTTAAACGAGATGGGTATTTTTCCATGACTTCTGCCACAAGGTGAAGCCCAAAGCAAAGCCGTATGCGAGGCAATTCTCAAGAAGTGCATGCTGAGAATTTCAAGGCATGGCTGCCTTATACGGGCATCATTCAAAGCTGATTGTCCAGTTTGACAACGTGCAAGATTCCTGCTCAGTTTCTGTTTACCAGGTTGTTTTAATTTAGGACGGTGGCTGGATTAGACTGTCTCAAAGGATGGGTGGTGCTAACACCCTTCGTGCCATTACAATAAACCGAAAACTGCTCTGTCGTTTGGGAATGATATTTGTCACCGACTCGAGAGATTCCTTTCAGTCCTTATGGAAAATGTTCCCACCTTGCCTTCCCAACCTTAAGTCTGTCATTATTTCTTCTGGCAAAGATATATTTTTACCCTCTGAAATGTTTTTTTCCAATCTTTTTAATTGACCAAAGTAAACAAAAAATGAATTTGGCTTTGTTATTTACTCCATCGTATATTGTTTTTGCTGCTGAATCACCAAGTTGTGTAGCTTGAAACAAACTTTGGGTCTGAAATTGTCAACCAGATAATAAATAGCCTCATCACTCTTTACAAACTGCCATCTTGATATAAACAACCTGATTAGACTGAACTTTGCCTACATGGTGAAATAAGGAATAATAAGATGGCAAATTAATTGAAAATAATATTATATATTAGTAGATTGAGCTGGTTTGTGGTGTCTTATATACATTTTTTTAGGTGACAAATTATAATTAATTGATATTAGGCATTATACATACTTTGTTTTATTTATATATATATAAAAAGATACATGTATTACCTATTTGTAGCTCAATATTTACATATTTTCCTTTGGAAAATTCCCCTTCACAGTTGAACACAGACACAACTGGATCTACCTTAACACACACCACATATATCTGACACCAACAATAACAACTTGCACTTATTTATCATAAATGAGAGTAATTGTATAATCAGCAGACATCATTTTAAGTTGAACAACAACACAACGTCACACCACACGCAAAGAGATCTTGTTATACCTGTATTAGGTAATCACAGATGTCACGTATTGGTCTAAACCCAACAAACCCAGATACGGCTCCAGCTGACACAAGCGCTTAAACTCCGCCTGTTAACAAGAAGGATTTATTTTCCTAAGTATAACCAGGTTTCAGCTTTGATGTTTCCACAACAATCCGCCGAATGGATTTTACACAAATACTTGTGGTTTTGCAGCTATTAACCACACCTGATGAGATTTGCTAAATTTCAATCAAGATGTAGATTTAAAAGTGTGAGGCAAATTTTTTATGTGTTTTGACAAGGATTTTATTGTTTATAGTGCACATTTAGAGAACAATTGAGTATAAGCTCAAAAAGTTAAAAATGTATATTTTAAGCTTAATTTATTGCTAATAAATCAGGCATAATAGCAGCTACAATAGTACTGACACAGAAAAAAAACATTATTCAATGTCTTCACTTTACACAGGTGCAAAATGTTTGCAATTAGATCTACTAACTGTGGGGCTTTCCCAGATTTATTTTATTATTTGTTTTCAAGTGGAAATGACTTAACATCCCTTAAGCCTAACGGTTTTAATTCTAAACTTTATATAACTTCTAAATAAAAAATATTTAAAATGTTTCAGAAACTATGCCACACTATTCCTATATGTACAAACCCTATTTAGATATACAGAAACAATAGAAGACAAGCCCTTATAGCTTGCTGTTGTTAAATTAATACATTTTGGCTCAAGTATGCATAAATGTACTTATTCAAATTAGGGACTTTTTCATCATTTAAAGTTCTGCTCATCATTATGAGCAGAATTCAATAAAAAATGGTAACTTGCACTGTGATAATCTAAATTAAGTAGAAAAGTTTCAAATAACAAAACTGTCTTGAAGCAACCAGTTTAAAAATAACCAAGAAAACCTAACAGTGTTGTCTTTTTGTTAGCTTCCTGACAGCTCATCTCTCTTCAGCGCTGCCTTTGGTTTAACAGGCATGTGGCGGCGGATTCCTCCGTCCTGGCCCTGCGTCAGTCGGGGGATTCCTTGAGATCTTGCATCTGGGTGCAGCATTCTTGCTGTCCCCTGCGCTCGGCCATCGCAACGCTCACAAAACCCAACAATTAGACGACTGCAGCCACAGACAGAGTTGTTTCCTGTCTTCCAGCTGGAGTGAGGGGTGTGAGAAAGACGCTCGTCGAGATCAGAGTTATGGGCACAGAGGCGAAGGGTAGCGCAGAACCAAATATCCCCCGTCCCACAGTGACAAGGGTCCCCTCTTCATCAGACTCTTTACTCAAAAGAGGAGGGGGGGGGAGGGCAGGGACAATGGACCAATTCAGAATCTGTTAACAAGAGAGGCCCTTTCTGTAGCAAACAGTAAGCTATGAATGAAGATAAAGATGTGTGGGCTGTGTGATTAAACATGCATCTTCTGTTTAAACAGGATGAGATGAAACAGGTGGGAAGAATATTAACCCTGAAACCACGTGTAAACCTTTGAAACTGATTAGGAAGATTACGCTAAATCCCAACAGATGGCAGTAATCTTTGTCTTTTTTTTTTCTTTTTTTGGTGAGTTTTGGGGGTTTTGAATTAGAAAAGGGCCTGTCAGAGGCAGGCGGCCCATCAAAGTGCAGGCACACCCTCAGCGTAGCCATGGATGTTGGGCTGGAGGGCGGTTAAAACAGTTTGAATTACTGCCAGAATCTTTTCAGCCTTGGGAAAAAAGCAGCGGACCACTGGAAGTTGGACTCTTTCCAGGACATCATTTAAAAAGAGATCATTTAATGTTTACACTCTCTATTTTTTGCTTAAATAAACAAAAGGAAGCTTCATTTGCAGTTTAAAGCAATCAAATAAATGCACATTATTTAGACTCACTTTTTTTATTCTCTCTCTGAAAAGTCTTCAAAAAAATTAGCTGATGTGCAGTTTGTATTTTTTTAATGTCCCTGTTAGATTAATGGGATCTCTTTCTTTTTTTTTGCTTTAAGAAAATGTATCAAAGCAACAGAGAAATCTTCACCAAGCAAGTAAAAAAATTAAATCCAGGTAAAAAGACATATTTATAATTGATAATAATATATATCAGAGCACACAGCTTTTCACTAATAACTAGCAATCTCATTTTGTTGCTTCTTGAAGTTTTTACAACCTTTGTTGAAACAGGTCAGTTCTTTTATTTAGCTCATGTTCACAACAAACTTTCAAACTTCACTTCTGTCTCCTGTTGTTTTCATTCGTCTCTCTTTCGTCACCACACTTGCTTTGAATTTACGGTTTAATCTACATGAACATGAAGTCTTCCAGGCTTCTGCTCTTACTTGTTTGATCATCACTTCCTCGTGTGCAAGGAACTGATTGAAATTCTCATTTTTAAAGTTTCTGAAAGTTTCTTTGTAGGGTTGCTTAACACAAATCTAAATTTTCCCCACAAGCAACTGCAACACCTACTGCACTTAGATGGAGGTTGCTACAATTTGAACTTTTACCAAAAATAAAATGCGCTTTCAAAAATGTGGAACTTTGTCTTTAAATATAAAAACACAGGGTGACGCTTGTGTTTCAATGCAAAGAGTAACATATGCATTAACAAAGGGGTCAACCACAATTGCCTGACCTTTGACTCGGACCTCCTCCTCTCATGTCGCTCTTCATTAAACATCTGAATGTGCAACTCAGTTTTCCAGATAAAAGAAGAAAGAAATTTAGACAAATGAGTGCGGATACAAGCAACGCAAGCTTCTGATTACACTGAACCTACCATGGAATGATTTCACCTTATAAAACACTTCTTTTATTAGGTGTAATCATTTGTTTCCTGCCTTTTAGCTCATTTGCAGTTAATACACCCATTCAGCAAAACCACAAAACTCTAATGAGATGAATAAAAGGAGAGGAGGCAAAGCATGTTCCACTGTTTTCTTGGCTCAAAATTAAAGTACCATTTTTCTCCCACATGGTTTTCACATTTTCTTGCAATCGAAAATCAGAAACGTTCAGCGTGCGCAGCTATTCAGCTTCATTTACTCTAATGCCTCAAAGCAAAGCCATACGGCCCAGTTAAAGTCCAAACCTAAATGTTGGCACGTTTTCTTTTCTTGTCAGATTTAAGCATATAAAATGAGTTTAGGTAAAAAACAAAAGCACAGTTAGAAATCACCTGTTTTTTATATTTATTACTTTACATCATTTATAAGACAATAAATTGTTTTTACTTAAAGATATTCAGTGAGTCTCTTAAGAGGTAAAAAAAAAAAAACCCATCTAATCATGCTTGTTGATCTGTCACCATGACTACGCAAACAAACACAGAGGCAGCAAGGTTCACCAGGTAATCATTAGCGCAAAAGCGACCTTTGACCCCTGGTGTGGCTCAGATGGCATTTGATCACGTCTACCTGCTGTCAGCTGAGTCACTGATCCGTTTCGTCCATCCTCCAATTTCCCCTTTTTGTGGAGGCGAGAAACCAACTGGGGTTTTGATAAAAAGAAAACAATGAATTCAAAGTAAAAAAAAAAAACAAAACAAAAGAAGGCCCATATGGTTTGCTGACATAGTGTGTCTCCATCTGTCCTGTCCAGTGGCTGCTTGGGGGCTGGGGGAGATGCTGCATAACAGGAAACAAACAGAACACAAGAAATAATCAGGAAGTTCCCTCATTAAGGGTCTGCTTCAACACACGACGCTGTAATATCATAAAATGACTGCCTGCTGCAAGCATCTTGTGTTTTATGCTCTTGTCTTTGTGACAGTAGCTCCATCAGACGTGTGAAGAATCACGGGGGATTTGGTCAGTCATCATCCCCTTTGTTATTTACCCTTTGCACAACTGGTTTCTCTTTATTATAAGGCACGCATGACCATATTTCTTAATCCCCACCCTGCAGCTCTTTCTACTTCTCAAGCGCACTGCTCCGATTGAAAGACTTTTTTAAATGTTTTTTTTTCCATTTCTCTCCTGACTCAGACATTCCAAACGGATTTCTCGGCTTCCAAGCGTCTCCTCCGTTTCCGTTTCTCATTTTACTCCTGGCAGCTAGCATGTCTTCTTTTATCGCCCCTGCACATTCGTGGTGATTACATTTTCCCTTTTCCGCACTGTATGGTTTACTCCAACAATCTGCATTTCAAAAAAAATAGAAAAGCACAGAGCAAGATTTAATCTGGTGTTGAAGCAACAAAACATATATCAAGCTTATGATTGCTCATTTTTAGCAACTCAGACAACAGTAATTTGTTTGTGCAATCAGCTCTTTGAGATAAGGCTTTGATGGATGACCACTAGTAGATATTATGTTAAATTTTTTGCTAAAATATTCCGAAATCCTAGCTTTACTACTTGCAAATGCTACCCAACTCAAAATTAGGCCGTGAAGAAGCGTGCACAGTGGACTGAAAAGGCTTAGTTGTCTTTTTTGCAGGGTTTAATAAGACAATACACAGCAGTTAGAAGGAGACTGCGAATAACAGCTGAGAAAACCCTTTTGGTTTCCAAGTCGGTCTGTCTGTGTGCTGTCTGGCCGTAGCTATGCTTGACGGAATCTGTTAATATCACACACCCACAACGGCCTTTAAGGTGGCGCATCTTCCAAATGTGCATTGTGATGTTTTTGCACAAACTGGACGCATACTATTCTTCTGAGCTGCTGGCATTGCTAAAATTTTCAGTAGAGCTTTAATTCTGATTTATTATGCATGCAATCTTCTCTTTATGGAGTATAAATTAAAAAAAAAAAAAAACGCAGAAGCCGGTGTGAGAAAAACTAGATTTACGAAGTCTTTCTGTGTGGGAGGTCACGCTACCAGGAAGAGAGGCAGGATGTGGCAAACGTCTTCTCTGCTGCATCTACCTGACTATGGCTTTCATCTTCTCTGTTTCTCATTCCTCTTTTCCTGTGCTGCTGCTGCTACTGCTCATTTGCAGCAGCCCACGCAGAGCACACCCTGTGCACCAGCAAAAGAAAATCATGTTCTGCAACTGGTGGAAAAAACAAAAATTACAAAAGAAAAAAAAAAGAAAATCAGTTTTGCTTCCAAGATTTCCTCTAGTCTTTAGATTGATATTGTAAACAACGATTATACTGAACATTGAGTCAATGTTTTCCTCATTGGGTTTTTAAAAGTGATAAGACGAACTAAAAGAAGAAGCACACGTTTCCTCTGTGCATAGTTTTGCTCTCAGGTATTTGCCAATGTGCTACGTTCGAGATTTAATAGAGGATATAAAAAAATGTGAAAAACAATAATTATCTCTGCAGAAATCAGGGTGATAAAACAAAAGCTTACATTTAAGGCAAACAGAGCACCTTGTAAGTTCCCCATGAGATCCCTGTGGAGGATTTTGTGTATGTGTGTGTATGTGTGTGTGTGTGTGTGTGTGTATGGCTGCATATTGAGGAAAATGGGCCTTGGTGTTTACATACAGTAGCCAAATGATGTGATGGGAGGCTTTACGTTGAGGATTCTCAAAGAGGCCACACACGGCCTCCCCTTCAGCTCTGTTTGCTTAGTTCTCCTCGGCTCACGAGCAGGGCGATCAGCGCCGGAGCTGTTCTGATGCCTTATTTCTATCGCTCCTTCTGAGTTTTTGACTGTGTTGCCAAAAGGATTAGGCGTTTGCCTGTTAATACCACTCAGGCATCAGCCTCGCACGTCATCCCGCCGTCCTGTAGAGAACGACTTCTTGAGCGTGTGTCTGGGCGACGGCTACTCTCTCGGCTACTCGCTCTTTTATTAGCCACTGACGCTGACCTAAAGAATCAGGTAGAAGGGACAAGAATGACTGTTTTTGTAAAAAGTACCCGAGTCAACCTTCGTGTAGTCTTGTACATTATAAAGGTGCAGCTCTTTCCAGTCAGACTTTAGTCTCTACACAGTAAAAATGCCGGTGTTGAATTAACACCCAAAAGTGTCTATATGTGTCCAAGTCAGCTGGTGTTAAATTCAACACTACAGAGTGTCACATTAACATTTACACCGGTGCTGGTGTTAAAATACATTAAAAGTAACACCAGTGTAGTGTTGATCACAAAACATAATGTGGTGTTAAAAAAGTAAATAATTGATCCACAAGGTGTCAATATCAATCAAATCCAGTGGAAAATATCCAAAACAATACACAGAAATGGAAAGTTTAGCTTTTCTTAAACCCAGTTCAGTTTTATAGACCAATGTTCATTTAACAAAAAAATGGATGTCAATCTTTTAACTCTTTCAAAAGTGTTCCTTTAACACCAGCTGACTTGGACACATATAGACACGTTTGGGTGTTAATTCAACACCGCCATTTTTACTGTGTATATGCTGAGGTCACTGTGAACAGATTAGCCTAAAAGCTGTTACCTTGCTGCACAAATTACTTACAGAGTCAACGAAAGCATGACATCACACTTTCTGAATTTCATTACAGGCCGCTCTTGCCTTCAGCTGAAAAATATACAAACTACTCATTTACCTAAATTAGTGTCTGCCATCGCAGGGGCGCAAACAGTTAGTTACAGGCATCAGCTGCATGTTAATTACAAATTGCACAACTTACAACCCTGTTGCAGCCCTGCATGAGGCTTCAGAGAACACTGGAAACACCTATACATCGAGGTGAGATTACAAAGTAGCCATTCAGAGACAGAAGCCTGTCATTAGGTGGGATCCTCTTTGTGCAAAAACAATGCTTTGCTGCTAAGAAGCATAAACACAGAATTTAGACAGCCAGCAATCATTCCCGCTGTGGATTCTGCAGTCTTGTAGATGTGGTCCGTAAGGCCTCACCAACTAGACACATTTCCCTAAGAAAGCTTGAAGATTTTATCAGCAGCCATCAGGCTTTTTCATTCTAAAGTCAAACCAAACATGGAAGACAATCACAAAGCGGTAAAAAGGTACGCAGAGGTATTTTGAGAACGGGGAAGGCTTTGACTTTCATTTACGAAAATGTCTGGTAAATGATACAGCATGAAATCTCCTCCTGCTGTATCATTGCCCAATGTTTTTTTTCATTATTCATTAATGTTGAAAAAAAGGTGATTTAATTAAAGTACATCCAGAAAACTACATTTCTTTTACAAATTTAACAAAATATATCAACAAAAATGTGAGTTTTGATACCTTGTCATACGGTCAGTCCTATCCTCTTTAATTCAAATAGCTTTATCTTGTCGTTTCTTTGTAGCTCAATTTCTGACTTCAATCTGAGGAAAGATAACACACTTCTCACTTTTATTTGTGGGACATTCAAGTTTTTTTGCATAAACAATCCGTTTCAAGTCACCATGCACCATCCCAGTTCGGGTATCTGACTCAGCTGAGGACTTTCTTTTCTTCATACTCAACCTCTCCTTGGTGGACCGACAGGTGTGTCTTTGATTGCTGTCAAGTTGCAATATTCATATGTTAGTTAACTCTGGACCTAAATTAGACTGAATTGCTGTGGCGTGTTCTTAAACAAGCCATCCAGTGTGGCTGAATGAATAAAAAAGAATGGACCAAAATTCCTCCACTGCGGTGGAAAAGTCTGACTGCAAAGGTTTGATGGCAGCTGATACCACCAGTGGTGACTCAACCAGTTCATTCTTTTTATTTTTTACTTTTGTTTTTAATCTACTTTGATAATCAATAGTTGACATTGACAGTGCACAACACACACAAGGGGCTGAACTGGGTGAAGAAAAGTCTTGGGTGTTATCATATTAGGATATCTTGATAAAGCTGTGCAGGTCTTGTAGCGGCTTCATCAAAGAACAAGATTAAATATTTAACAGAACTGTGTCAAAATGGCAAAAGAGAAAAAGGCTTGTGTAACAAGAGCTGGTCTTTTTGCTGACTGTGAAAAAAACCAAGCAAGAAAAAAGACGACTTTCAGCAAGCAGACAAAAATCTGTCAGCATCCCCTTGACAGATTTACCAAAGGGAGTGATGAAATGCCTAAAAGTTTATATTTAGCCCACAGGTCACTTTTTCCAACTTTAGCCAGAACCTTTTGTTTACTTGACAATCTGTTACCTTCACAATTGTCTTTAGCAGCTCTATGCGTGTTTATTCTGCACGACAAAATCAACTTCATGTATCTGATTGCAAATAAAACCAAAAAAAAAAAAAAATGTTAGGGACGATTTACAAATTACAAAAATGAGTCAGATACTGCAACCATCCAGTTTTGAATATGCTATCCTTGTTTGCCTCACAGAAAACTGTTAAAAAATCTGAGGGACAGATTGTTGAAAACTGGACACAACTTGATGTTCTGAAAGAGCGACGATCACAAACACATCCAAACTGGCTTTGGAATGGAAAAAACACGCTAACATCAAAGTTCTGGAATAGCCACCATGACTCCATTTTTTTTTATACAAATGTGTAAGGTGTGCTTAAAGCTGAATCTGTGCCATTTGTGGTAGATCAGATGATTCCCAGCCAAAATCAAGCTTCAAGGAGCAACAAAGTGTTTAAATAGGAAGAGTTATCCAGATATGTCTGGAGCTGTATGCAAGTATTCAAGCTTTTATTTATTTATAATTTTGACCCTCTGTGAATTCAAGAAAATGTACAATAAATTGTTTTTCTTAATTAAAGTTATGTGCTAAATAATCATTCCATTCAAAGAACAGATGAATGAATAATAGTCAAATGTCCAAATTAAGCTGACATTCATGATGGGTGTGTAGATTTCTCACCACACCTGCACATACATCATGTTTATCAGGTTGACTGCACAACAACCTGAAACTCTAAATAAACAACTGAACGTAAGTTTGTCACATCAACCGATAACTTAATTAATAAACTGTTCCTGTTGTGATCAGATTGTGCAAAGTAGCTGAGTGAAACTCCCTTACAATAGTTCTACTCAAAGCTGGGACATAAGTCATTTATCACTCTATTACTAACCTATTTAAACACCCTTCATGCGCTTTAACGACCAAACTAAAATGCTAATTTATTGCACAGGTCTTGTAAAAAGTCTAAACTACATTTTTGGACCTCTTTCACAACAACGCCTAGTTGTTCCAAAGTTTTTGGGTTTTTTTTTTTTTGCCCTTCTCAAGTCATGACTGAAGGTTTTCATATTTATGCTAGCTAAACTTCAGGCTGGCAGGCTAATTCGCTGGTATGTGTTTTTATTATTCCTCTGGGGTCAGGTAGAGCTCCTTCACCAACATGGCTCCTCTGAACCCCAAGCTGGGTTTTAATGGAAGGCCCTGCATGAGAGAAAGGGTCAAGCCTACACAGTAGGCTCAACCAAACATAAGGTAGCAATTTGTGGAGGTGGAACAGACCTTGTGAGCTTTCTTCCTCTAGATGGTAAGGTTTTTGGTCTGGCCTGAGGTATCGCCACTCTCTCAATAGTTTGCTATTGAGAGAGTTTCAAGCATGACGCTGCTATTTATGGAAACAAACTTAGCTTTAGTTTGATAAGATTGAACAAATCCTGCTCTGTCTGTGAGATAACAGCTATGTGGCCCATGTGACCAACCACTCGCTAAGCGCGCAGCCGCAGGCTGTATAACCAGAACAGACAAACCTGTTATGCAGGGATCTTGTCTTTTTAAATCACTGTTTCCTTCTATATTTGGTGAGAACAAGAACTAACTTGTTCATCGACAATAAATGCGATGGTTCTAGGGTTGTACCAGTATATCCAATTGAATAAATCAAGAAGCTTACGATTGTTTCACGCATAAGGAAAAAGAAATAAAAAAACATATAGAAATCAAAAATAACAGGTATTTGTTGCCCATAAGGTTTTGAGGCCCAGACATTGGTCAGTGAAGCATCTCGGTTTCATACTTGTCTCTTGAGGATTTGTGTCAATAAACACCAAGTCATCCTCACATTGTCACTCTTCGCGATCCATGAATACCAACCACGCTTTCTTGATTCAGTTGTATGTGAAACTGTTATATCACCAACAACAGGAGCATCCAAGCATTATGCTCCGCCTTTCCCAATCATGCCACAGCGCATTAAAAACGTTGTTTGGTGGGATGCCATGAATTCCTATTTGATGACATGCAGGTTCAATGAGAAGAAACAACTCTCCCACAGATAAGAAAAATGCTGCATGGGGAACTCTTGTACCTTCGGGCCATCTTTCAATCCAAGATAGAGTAGCGTGTGGGAAAAAAGAGTCTCACCTAAGATGAGGTCAAACCGAAAGCAGGCAGTGAGAAAGGAAAACACATACCAATGACAACACCCAAGAAATTTATTTTATGTTTAGAGATTTTTAGAATGTTTTTATCTTTGTTATAGATAAAAACTGAGTGATGAGGTGAACACATAATATGTGAAAGTAGGTTAAAGCAGCACAAAAAATACATTCAGGAAATTCAGGCAACAGTTCACAAAGGGCTACAAAATAAATAAAATAAATTCCCTGGTCCAACGAGCCCCAGTTTCAGATGCAATATTAAAATAATAAGGTCATAATTTGCTGCATGCAACTCCATCTGATGCAGGATTTGTAACTATGCCACAAACATCAAATCGATTCAAACTGGACTCCAATGACCTACAGAGTCACCAGATCAGCTCAATAAAGGATATGGTGTTAGGATATGGTGGCTGAACAGGAGAGTCAGACCAGGGATGTCAGCAGCAAATGCATCATGCTGTCATGTAAGAACCGCTGCTCAGAAGAGTCAAACTAATCTATGCCACAGTGAATGTAGGCAAAAAGGGAGTCACTTTTGAAAAGCTGTAAAAAAGGGACACTTTAATCTAGCTAAACTATAGACAAATTTAAACTGATGTTATCTTCAGTTTAGTTTTAGTTGATGTAGCAATTGTAATAAACCAAACAGTAAAAAGAAGAACCTTACGTCAGTTTACCTGAATCAATAAACGCCTCGCCTCCATTCGCCAGCTGACTCCACGGTCCCGCCCAGCTTAACTAGTCATTGGCTTGGCAACGCGGCGCGTCGGAACAGGGGCTGGTTCCTAACGAGACGTTTGTTTCCCTGTTACAGTAGCAGCCAGACTTAGTTCACAGACAGTCAAATATTCATGTCAGCAGCGTCTGTTCGGCTGGGACGAGCTCAGCCTGGATAACCTCACGGTGTTTTCACACTTATTCCTCTGGCTCAAGCCCACTCGTTTTTTTTATTATGCGAGTTGTTAATTGAGCTGAACCGAAAATTGTGTTGTTTTTTCCCCCCTTCACGTTTGTTGTGGAAAGGAGAGTATTTATTTCCAAGGAGCGACTTCGGTCCCAAACTCAGCAGCGATGAACAAGAACGGAATGGTGACCGAAATCCACACGAAGATAAGAAAAGAGGCGTTCTCTACCAATTACGAGCTGGTGGGCAAAGAACTGGGCAGGTGAGTTGACTTTTCGCTGCGTATTTTTTTTTTTTAACACCTCGGCGACGAAAATCCGTCAGCTGACTCTCTGGCAGCGTTTCCTCAGGGGTCAGAGTTTGCAACAGTGCGTCAATAATCTAAAAGGTGGTAAACATTTTAGATTTACTCTCTGCACGTGCTTGGAAAGCGCGTTAATTGGACATTTATTGTGCCGCTTTCTGTCTCGTGAGGTAGCAGCGCTTGGCACCGGGGGCGCGCGCACCGCTAATGCGCTTTAGTGGATCGCTGCTTAAAATTTCCGAACAGATTATTTGTTGTTTATTGAATATTTGAGATGCCTTGTGAGGTAGAATGAACTGAGAGGGTTTCCACGAACTGAAATCCTCCTCCAGATGTCAGCGCTGCTGTCGGCATTAGAAGGACACTAGCGTAAAGCTTCCTGCTTATGCTTTGAGTGTTTGACTCTTCAGCTGTAGCAGTTTGCCCACGTTTGTGGTTGAATATTGTGGTTGTAAAAGTTTCAAATTTCTTGAGCTGGGCGTCAGATTTATGCTAAATAATTATTGTCACGGTAAGTAACAGTTTCATGCAATAAGATAATCCCAAAAACACAAGTTATTGATTTTAGGGCAGACTTAAGATATGTTTTTGACAGTTTACACTTCCTGTTTCTATCAAGCTTTCATTAAATAACCTTTTTTTTTGTCTTTCATTCTTATGCCTATCTTTCAAGCTTAATGCAAGATTCATGTTTTTTTGCTTCAATTAGAATTTGTTTAATGTAGATCTGAAGAATATATCATTTTTATTTCAACACAAATGTGAGGAATATAACATTAGCAAAGAACTGCTTACAGAATTTAGGGGTATATAAAATTTCAGATCCCTGTCATTCAATTTTAAATTGAATGACTTGATAGACTTATCCTGTTCTTTATCAAAATCTTAGTCCCAGGTGTATTGGCAGAGTTACTGTGCTAATAAAGAGGTAATTTGGTGAATCATAATCACAATCACAGTTTTCAGCATTAGTATTACAACTTCATGTTGTGTAGCTTCCCTTCAGACTGTTGGTATCCTGGTTACTAGGATTGGGCCAGTTTTGCTTTCAGACTCCCTGATAACTGTGACACCAGCCACTGCTGGCCTCAGGTTGCCCATGAGGTACAGATTAGAGAAACCTCTAAAACTCTTTCCGCTTCTCATGGTCTCAACCCGACAGCATCCTGAGATCAGGCCCCATAATCGCATTAGGCGAAGGAATGTATGCGGACGCACAGCAGGAAATCAAGTGTAAAGTCTGTACATTAATTTGTTCACCACATTAGAGAGAGGTGGTGTCTGTTTCAATATTTCCACACTTGCCTTCCTTGAACCGTGTCCAGTTAAAGAAACCATCCGGCTCGGTGGCTTTTCTTTCAAGCTTCACCATCTTGCTTTGCATTACGAGATTTCGTCAAAACCAGGAACTGGAACTGCTCTTCTGCATGGGAAACGGGCATCTACAAGCTGCAAGAGCTGTCATTTCACATCTGACATGAGTCAGTGACCTGCTGAGGGAGACAAAGCACAGACGCAACAGGAAGCTGATTTCCCAATCAAATTACCTAAATCTCTCAAGTGGAAGAAGGGGGAATTAGTTTTGTGTCACTGTAAAGCTGATGATGGATAACAACTGTTTTTAATAGATTATGTTGGAAGATAAACCTAAAATTTCCCCAACAGTTTCCTTTACATCATTTCAACTTTAAATGTCAGGGTTTAAAAATTCCTCATACGTTTGCAAAAAAATTTAAATACAATGAGTGAAGCAAAGCTTCTGCTTGGAAATATTACCAAAATGTTCTGTGCTTCTGAAACACGAGTGTGAACGTAGCCAGCTGGAAGATGGCCTTGTTTAGTGACCTCTGACCTGCTGTCAACCTTTGAAAAGGCCTCCTGTTGCTCTTTTATGTTTCCACTTGTCACTTCTTTTCACTCCATATGTAGTTCCCAGCCCACGGATCTGAACTTGGCTAATTAAGTGTAAAAAGGCTGTGACGGCTTTCGTCTTTTTCACGCCGAACGGTGACACATCGCCATTCTGTGTGCCTGGTTAACTACACAAGAGATGAAGAGTCTGGGCCTCCCAGCAGCCCTGAGAGGAGCCAAAACAGAGCTAAGCCAGAAGAGTTGCTGTGTTTGGTCAGGCGCATAGTGGTCTTTGGTTAAAAACTGTGTGGGAATTTGTCTGAAACCATGCTGACGGGTGTTTTCATTTATATTCAGCCCTGCTCTCCAGCTTTTCACATTCATCTCTGTTTTCCCAGAGACTCCGAGTTCTTCCTTGGACATAGATGTTTACAGTGTAGTGTCCACTTTTTTTTTGCATGCTTATAACACTCCAACAGACCTAGAGCAAATCACCCACCGTCTGACCAGGGTCAGGTGGGTGGTCCTGGTCTGGAGGCTGCTGTTTTTAGCTGACTGGTCAGCTTTTGTATGACTTGTCAAAGGAGAATCAGTGTCTCGCTAAGGGTCTGGGCGGAGGCATCAACACTAATCCATTTGTCTCCGCGGCTGTCAGCTGGGAAGAAAGGGAAGTGGACAAGGCCTTATTATCAGCGTGGGAGGGGACAACGGACAATTGTGTCAGTTTGACACTTGGTGGCAATTTTACACACATCGGACATCCTGCTGCAGCCATGGGTGACCCTTAGTACTTTCTTTGGCTGAAAAAGTTATCTCAGAATTTCTTTTTATTATTATTATTCAGTTGGGCGTTTTCTGTTTTTATTATCTGGATTTCCAGCAACTCGATTGTTGCATCTTCGTTGTGCTTATACACTTATCAGGTCCTTGCCCACTTTCAGCAGCACTTGCCAAAAGTTTTAGGCTCATCTGCCTCTTGTCAGACCCTTCTGAAGACTAAAGGGAGGGGAGGAGAATAAGAAAATTCAACTGAACATCTGATTCCACCCTCTTAGCAGAGCATAACACCATTCAAACGATGCTTCTGAACAGCCTTATCTTTGTGTCAGTCCATAACAGCTCCTTTTGTCATGCATACATTCATAACCTGCTTCACCAGAAACAATCACTCATTGTCATTTGTCTGTCTCTTCGCTAATCACTCCCTTCATATCTCACACCCCTTTTTTTTTTTTGTTTCCCAGGGGAAAATTTGCTGTGGTGAAGAAATGCACTGAGAAGGCAACGGGAAAGCAGTACGCTGCCAAGTTTCTGCGAAAGAGACGAAAGGGAGCAGACTGCCGCATGGACATCTTCAACGAGATAGCAGTGCTGGAGCTGGCCAAGGCCAACCCATATGTGGTGGGACTGCACGAGGTCTACGAAACCAACTCCGAAATTATCCTCGTTCTGGAATGGTAAGTCAGCACTTTTAAACTGTCTGGGGAAGAATGCATACTCTACTTGAGTGTTTCTGTTTGCAAACAAAGTCAGCCCTCCTTGTTCCACTGTTCATCAGATGGATGCTGTAGTAATTTTCTCAATAATTCATCATTTTGGAAAAGCTGCAATCTAATGATGCAGCTTTTCATCACTTAAGATCAGAAAATCTCTTAATCGTCGGCCAACAAAAGCATCCTTTGTCTGGCTGCTCACCCGGTTTCTAGTTGATGTGAAAGATTTTCTTTTTTAGTTGATCTTTACGTCAGAGCACATTTTGTCATGCAACATCCTGTGCTTTGCATGGGCATAGCTTCTGGGTTTTCTTGTGAATAGAGACGTGTGTCTAATGCGCAGCCTTGAGTTATTGTTGCATACAGTCTGCCTTATATGGAAGTTCTCTCTGTGTGGTTATCCGCTCTTCCTGCTTTACCGTCTCAGGTTCTTGCTGTGGCAGATGACAGGAACCGTCACTTTAAATGCTAATGTTGCATGTAGAGTTCTGTGAGCAAATGACTTATTGAGCCACAGATTACTCATTGAAAATGTGCTGGTCAGTGCTTAAGGCAGTGTTCTGCCCTCGAATACACATGGAAACTAGCCAGATGTTGTCACTAAAACAGAGGAATCCTCTTGGCTGTCTGGTTGTTGACTGTTATGATTGAGTGATGTAAGACGTAAATGTCCCTTGGCTGCCACAATAACATTGTGCAATTAGAATTCAGGAAGGCTGCTTAGTGGACGAATTACCTCATTAGAGATGGCTAACGTACCTTTTTACTGTACTGCTCACTGACCAAACTGAAGACCTCACTGGTCATTCCCATCCCAGACTTGAAATGCTGCTGCAGAACAAAAGCTGCTCTGTGGCAGCATTTCACTACTTGAATCAAGTGTGAAAGGGGAAGTAGCACCACAGCTCAACTCCCCATGCCTGCAGAGAAAACATAACAGTAGGTCAGTCAGCATGAGTCCTCAGTTACCCTTACAGCACACGAACAATATCGTAATACTCAGCAGCAGGGCTTTTAAATGTCAGACACCGCCGCCTTCCTCGCGCACGAGGCGTCAAACTTGATGTAACACTAAAGGTGAAACCCATAAACCAGTTCGAAGCTGCATCTCTGAAGTGTCTAACCTCATTTTCAAGAATTGCAAAGCATTTTCCATTTCCTGTGGCTTTAAATGCAAGCGTCGAGCGAGGCTCCCAAAAGCAGCACACAGCCCCATGCTTGTTCAAGTTTTCGTGCATGCACTCATGCACACGTCACAGCCGCAACCACATCCGTGCCAATGACAAAGAAAAGACAGAGGCTGATTTCTGATAACCTGAAAATGCAAGCTTCGATGTGTCGGTTCCAAAGAAACTTGCAGTAAGATGATGACACATTTTATAGATTGTCACTTTGATGACACATGAGTTTTCAAGGGTACTTTTAGCCAGTAGATCTCCCAGTCATCATGACGTAGCTTTTCATTTCCTTTGCTTGTTGTGCACATACCTAAAACTTTACCATGAGGTTTTGTTTTGCTTTTTTCAAATCACGCACACTTAAAATAATTATAGTAACTTAAAGATGTCAAATATACATTGCTTCAGGCTCTTATTTCTTAAAAAAGTAAACCCTTTTATGTTTCCTTTAAATGGTCTCCTGTTTTTTTGGGGGGGTTCTTAATGTCAGTATAACACCGACCTCACTGGACTTCAACTGAACCATTACCGACACAAAGTATTGTCCAGGAAAGTCATCCAACTGTAAGGTTATGCTTGGTGACACTGGTTTGCAGGGTGCTGACGTAAACCAGTGCCCAAGCTTGGTGGTCTGGTCTGCCAACACTGGATTTGATCAAATGGCTTCTGCTGCAGATTATAGCAGAGTTTTTTTTTTTCTTCTCAAAGACAATGACTTATTTTCCTCTGTCTCTGTACCTCACTGTTGAAACTGACTTCAGGCCGGGTCTGTGTGCTTTTACACGTTTTGCCACCGAGTCACTTTTGCTCCCAAAACAACATCGAGTGCGTTTAATGTCTTTCTTGGAAAGAAGGAAAACAAAGCGTTCTTGGTTAAAACATGTTGTCTCTATTGAATTTAAGCAAAACAGACTTTATCAAGATAGCAGCTTCCTAGATGGTTCTTTGCTGACAGCTTTATGAAGGCAGTGATGCACTTTGTCCTTTCAGGTGCTTAGCTGTTCGAACAGACTTTGGAAGTGCTTGCAGGAGAAGTTAACGTTGACAGATTTAAGTCTAGTTTTGGAAACTGAGTCTGGAAGAAAAAAAGGTTTTCTTCTTGCCACTGAAGTCAAAAATATTCAATGGATTTGAAGCATGAAGACTGGAATTGCATCCAGTTAGTGTAGAAATGAAAAAAAAAGTCAGAGTAAACAGTTTAGCTGCTTTGAGAACTTTCATTATTTATGGAGGTAGGATGCATGTTGATGCAGTTAAAATCAACAAACAGTTTATGAATGGCCATGACATGTTATTTTACAAAATTTATTAAAAGTAGAGGCCTAGAAAGAGGCAAGAAAAGGTTGGTTATGTAACATTGTGCCCAGGACTTGCTCCCAAAGCTTTCCCTCTGAGGATGAAAAGTATGTGTGGCTTCTAAAGCCCAAGCACATGGTTGTAGTTTCTTTTTTTTTTTGGGAGGGGAAACCTTTCAGCTTGAGGCTCTGATTTGACTGATCTTGGGCATCTAACATAAATCCACTATGTCTCCACTCTACTTAACTGTGTTGCACGAGAAAACAAAGAGCCATCAGGAATCGGACAATTTCTGCCTCCAAAACTTTTGAGTCCAAAATTATTTATTTAGCAAACACGTCAGCAACTTTGCAGGCTGAGGTTACCCTACCGTCTCTTTGTGACTTCATAGAGGTTTAACATAATTTCCTTTTGTATTCACAAATGTTCTAGGCTTTGATTAGTTTTGCATTGTTGGCCTCTGCTTCTTCCTCCTATTTTACTAAACTCAATAGGTATATCAGGCTGTAATAGATCTTATCACAGCCTCTTACCTCATGTAACATTATTATCTCAATCATTTTTTCTAAGAGTAGGAATGTACGCTCACAGGCAGGATGCCTAAAATGTTCTTGGTTCATGTTCAGCCCTCCTGTATGTGTATAGGTGGTCGAACTTTGATCTTTAAAACCAAAGTACAGAAATGTAGGTTTCTATATGTTGCTGGTAATTGATGTTTAATTTATTCTGATGTCTCCATCTAGTGCTGCAGGTGGGGAGATCTTTGACCAGTGCGTGGCCGACAACGACGAAGCCTTCACAGAGAAAGATGTGATACGACTAGCCAAGCAGATCCTGAATGGAGTCGCCTTCCTGCATCGAAACAACGTTGTCCATCTGGATCTGAAAGTAAGGACACAATTTCTAGGACAGGGGAGGACAAATTATGCCCTTGAGGCGCACAGTGATAAAGAGCGTTTTTCTGTTATTCAACCAGAGCTCATTCGGTATGTAGTGACTGAGTTCCTGTGAGGAATGAGTTCAGTGGTCTTAACATAGCTATTATGTTCAGTTCAATGCATTCTGCTGCAACAATGTGTTCAACCACTTTCTGGTTTCTTCTTACAAAACCACACATTCATTGAACTTTACCACTTGCCCACCCCCAGAAGTAGACGTGGTTGCATTCACACTTTAAGTTTTTCCAACTTCTAAACAAGCCTGGTGGTGAAGCCAAGAGGAACCCAATAGGCTCAGTGAATGATCTGAGATCAGAACGGCAACCTGTAAGCTAATGAACTAAACCCTAATCTTGTCAGGAGTGTCTAGCCAGAATACCTTGAATCCATTCACACGGACAGCTGATGACGCCGGCTGGAAGAGCTCAGGCCACTTCAAGTGTGTATATATAGTCATTATGTAACAGAACTTTGCCTAATCTTTGTGTGTTTTCTCTCCAGCCCCAGAACATCTTGTTGACCAGTGCCAGACCCCTGGGGGATATTCGTATTGTGGACTTTGGCTTGTCCAGAAGGATGGACAAGATCGCAGAGGTCAGGGAGATTCTGGGGACCCCAGAATATGTTGGTGAGTTCTGGTTTCAGCTTTTAAATTCTCAGATTCCCGTGTATCTTTTCACATTTGAGGGCTCATAACTCATGACTAATCGAGTCTGTGCTTCTCATTTTCAGCACCAGAAATCCTGAACTATGAACCCATCAGCATTGCTACGGACATGTGGTAAGGGTGCTACTTTGCTATTTGTTTTAATACAATAAAATATTTACATCACTGATTCAACATGAATAAAATAGAACATTTTCAAGCTTGCAAGTCAAAGAGGTAATAGACATCCGATTAGGGTTTGTAGGTTATTGGCCTTCGAAGGCTGAAGGTTTGAAACCCCTGCCATACAACAATTGGATTTTGATACAAAATGAAATGTCTATTAGATAATTGGTTGAAGAATAAAAGCTAAATGTCCAAGCTTAACGTTGAAAAAATTTAAGTAATTGTAAAATCCAATATCGCTGCCTTGTACATAAAACTTTGTAAAAATTGTCACAAGATAGTTTTATTTGCACTTTTAGCAGTTTGTTGTTTTGATGTTTCAAAATGTGGGAAAATAAGTTGGTATTGCCAAACAGTGTTTAGTTTGGACGTCATTTTGCAAATTCTTCTGTGTTTGTTATCAACTTGGAGCAGGATCATGGTTAAGATCATGGCTCAAAGGAAGTCAGGCAGATTGTAGTCATTGTGAATTGTGTGAAACCATCTAAGAAGACACCTTTGCCCCATAACATCCTCCTTCCTCTCTCTGTTCCAGGAGTATTGGGGTCCTGATCTACGTCATGCTGACGGGCGAGTCTCCGTTTCTGGGTGATGACAAGCAGGAGACATTCCTCAACATTTCCCAAGTCAACGTAGATTATTCGCAGGACACATTTGAAGGGATCTCCTCCCTGGCAGTTGACTTTATCAAGTCCTTATTGGTGAAAAACCCCAGGTGAGGATTTTATTTGGAAACGATTATTATTCTTTTTTTTCATATGTATGAATGTGTTTTATCCCTTCATTTTAGACAACCAGTACTGTTGGTCTGGCTTCCTTGAATTGAGAGTGTCAGATTTGCTCTGCAGCAAAATAAGAATCGAAAATATTCCTCGGTTGTGCAATTGACTTAAAGATGAAGTTAATCGGATACTTTGAGCTAAATCAATAATCTGCTTCTATCTGCATCACCTTAAATGGATTTTCACACCAAGGAAGTGAGTCACGTTCACAACCAGCGGAACTACATGCGTGTGGTTATGTGATTCACGTTACTGTTACACGAAGCCATTTCCTCTTTCTGCTAATTCTAGCTGCAAATTCATTTACAAAAAAATGTCCATTTTATTGATTTGGACACAAAACTGACAGCCTTGCAAGTCTGTTTGCAAAAAAGAAAAAGTTCTGATTAACCTCACTTCTACTCTTAATTGGACTGCTCCAGCGAAGAGGCCTTCATTTGCAGCTATAATTTGTCTGTCTCACGGCCAAAGCCACAATCTCGAGTCAGTATCGTTTAATTGCAACAGATTAGCGGTTGCAATGGGGGGAATGCAAGTTTTTCTTACGATTTTGGGTCTTAATGAGACAAAGGGAACAACATTTTTTAGAGCTGAAAGTACTGTTTATGTGGTTTTGCGAAACCAGTGATGAAAAGGAACAAACCCGACGTCTGAGAGAATTGATTGAATTCGGAAGACCCAGGCCATCAAATGATTATACAAACTGTTTGGGAATTTCCACTCATCCACAGTGTTATTGTGTTTGTGTGCACAGGAAGAGAGCCACGGCAGAAGAATGTCTCAATCACCCCTGGCTGAACCCCCACTCCCCCTCCCTCCCGCACCTCCACGCGATGTCGGCCTCCTCGCTCGACGAGCCCGAGATGAGCCAGTCGGAATCGGAGCCCGAGAGCCCGGCTCCTTCCCCGGAGCTGGCCTTCGAGTCGTTCCTCATGTGCCCGGTTCAGGGCGAGCTGAAGACGGGCCGCCACGCCTTCTCCTTCAGCGAGCCGCCTTTCCGCACGCGGTCCGAAATAAAGCAGGAGCTGATATGCTGACCCGAGTTTCACCGGCGCTGAGAGACGAGACGGATCCGAACTGAACGGAGCAAAGGCTGAGGGGCCGGGGGGTCCGCGCTCTGCGGCTGCTTTACTCCTGGCTGCTGTGATGTCTTTGAGCTGAACTGTTTGTGGCTTCATACCTCTGCCTGTTTTTGTGCGACTGCGCTTTTGAACAGATTTGGAAAACCTGCGCAGCAGGAGAAGCGTTTGAGGACAAATGAAGCAGGGGAAAAAAAGCGGGAGATGACACACGGAGGACCTTGTTGCACGACTGCACTGCTGCCTTAAGAGTGACAGAACTGAACTCGGCTGCACACTGTCCCCTGCACTGGTTTCGTTTTACCAATCCAGCCTGTTGGACTGGGTTGCAGTTCTTTTGTTCTTCGCACATCAGAATAATTTATCCCTCTGTTAATTTGTAAATAATTTCTCTGTAATCCTTTGAAGACGGTGAAGAACTAAAACCTGGTTCTATTAAAAAAAAAAAAAAAAGGAAATGCAACAGAGGGCAGCATCTATGCTGAAGCCAGACATTAAATATTGTTTTTTTATGTTTATTTATGTTTGACTCATATTGCCTCAGCCCCTTAATATTCAAGCCACATAAATGCCTGAGATTAAGGCTGATATAGTAGCATTCTTATTTTTTAAGACAATCTTGAGCACTTTTTTTTTTGTTTGTTGAATTAAAGGCTCATGAAGCATAATCCACGGTTGCACAGTGTACTGTACAAATAAAGTGTTTTTCATCCCTGTTTTTGCCACGTGACCTGAATATAATGTGCCATGTATTATTTTTTTTCCCCAGCCACTCTAGTTAAATTCAGTTCAACCATATATTTTTGGCTTTTGCACTGGTTGCACAAAATATTTTGTACCCCCATGGAAGTTTGCTTCTAGATTCTTGCTTTTTGTCCAAGAAAGAGGAAACCGTAGAAGTCTGAGAGCATCCAACTGATTATTTAATTTGTTATTAAAAAAACCCTTAACAACACAATCTGTATTTGTATAAATATGTGACTCCTGCCTTCAGATTTTTTGGGAGCAGAGAAATCGTTAAGCATTTCTCAAAACTAAAGTACTAAAATGTATATTGTGAGCTGTGAGAATTAATCTGAAAAAGAAATAATTTTCTACCACTTGTCAACGTTTAGCATCAATACGATATTCCTTTTTTGTACAGTAACTTGGATTAATTTCTGTTTTCTGCTCTTGAATTTCAGAAAGGTTTGCACTTGTCCTTGCGGACATCATGTTAATATAAATACGTTTGTTTATGGCATGCATTGCAAAATGTACTAAGAAAAAAAGAAAATACATGTGCTTTTGTATCAAACACTGTTGTCGTATACTTATTAAAATAGAACTACACTTAATTTTCAATTAAAGAATTGAAGTACTGTGTTTGTATAGGACAGCAGCCATTAACCTTTACAATTCAGAGCCATTTTTTTCCTCTTGTTCCTACATTACATTTATCTTGAGTTGTAAAAACTACTGGACCCCATTTGATTAAATGTAGCTCATCAAGTTTTATATGTGTAATATAGCATTTAATTGTTTTGCGGTTAAAGGCCAATACCTTTATTCTTTTTTTTGTTACATATTGGAACAGTGAATTTTTGCATATATATTTCCTTGAATTAGACATTTGACACAACTAGCATGTGGTCTTGATGTCAAAAACATCACATTAAAATAACTCTTTGTAGTGAGAATAGAGGCAATGGCCAGGCTATAACTCTAAAATGTCTAATGCATCAGAAAACTTGATATTACTTTTTTTTAACTTTTATATCAAAATAATGCTCAGTTTGCTTTGTATTAATTATCCCAATGTATTGGGAACCACTCTGGAGGGACTAAAGAGACACATGCACATTCACAGCTTCCGGTCACAGACCTGTTAGACAGCATAGGACATTTTCTATAGTGCCAAAATAAGTGAGCACAGCACCGATGTCATCAGAGAGAAGAAAAAAATGGAGGTGTAAATGTCTGTAACCTGATCAGAACAGATCTCTTATAAAGAATCACTTTTCTTGTTTCCAGGCTCTCCAACTTCCTCTGAACTGTGACTAATTTGTGTTACCCAAATTAGTCCTTAGCTGCTTATGAGTGTGTGCCTGGTTACGGGTCCTGTGTTGCCCTTCGATAATCTAGTAGCCTGGCTAGAGAGCACCTTGACTCTCATCCAGTATCAAACTGGGCGGGATCTGTGGTCGGGTAAAGTCTTAGTGCTAAAGTCTGCAAAATTAGATGAAACAAGAAAATACAGAGATCTGCACATGTGCAGGAAAACATGCCATCACACATTTCAGTAGACCACACAACATAACTGAAGGGGAGTTCATGCACACAAGCACAAGAGATATGCTATAAAATACCTGTTTGCCCTCCTTTGAAAATTAATAAAACATTCAAGTAAGCAAACATCCTTTAATCAGGTGATTGAAATCAAAGTGCTGCTTTTCAGTACATTTTCCAACAAATATAACTGTGTGAGGTTTTGAGTAAGATAAGCTTAAATCCTTCCTTGCTACTTTGGCATCACTGCTTGATGATAAATTATGATAAATTTTTTGAAAAGAAAAGGGAAATACTCAAATTCTCACACTTTTTAGCTAACATCTAGCATCTGAATGTCTTGTTCCCAACTGTTGCTTCTATTTAATTGCAAAGGAAAAATGTCTGGAGGCTCCCGACACATATATTTATGAAGTTTTTAACAATCCTGACACAATTTTACAAGGAAACAAGAGAAAATCTTCCTACCGGAATGCACTTTTACAAAACACGTGATTGCAAGCGTAAAGCACCTTCACATTTATTGGCACCTCTGGCAAAGGTGTGTTAAAAACTATCCAAAACATTTGAATTTCAGTAGCACAATCTTACGCTGAGCATTTTTAAAGTAGCAGCACCTTTAACTCGAGAAGAAGAAATGGTCACACTAAAAATATGACACAACTGGTGAATAAATGTTACTGATGCAGCTTCAGATTCTGTTTTCTTTTAAAGAATGATCAAAACATTCATGTTTCCTGCATTTCTCAGACTCTCATCAAAACAGTAAAGGCAAGAAAACATGCCCTCTAGCATGTAGATGCATGTTGTAGTTTGTACTTCAAGATAAAGCGGCAAGAAAACATTTACTCACCAAAATGAGTACCAGTCAACGGTTAAAAAAAAATGTAAAAGAACAAGTCAAAACAACTGGAACTGAGATCTTCAAGTCTCAGCGGAGAGTTAATCTTGCCACTTCATAGAGTGAAAGCAATGGTAAAAGAAGGAGAGAGATTAATCTAGGTCTCCAGAAAACTGCGTTTGATTTTTCTGGTGGAGAAAATTTCCTTAAGAAATAGGAATTTCATTAAAAATTTTAGACACATCTTTGCCAATGGGGGAGGATGTTGTAGATTTCGGTCTAATCTTTGGCCTTTTGAGTCAAAAAAGTCTTCTGGACAAAAAAATGCTGAATGATCTTTTGGTGTTCTGAAAGAAGTTTCTCCTCATTCTGTACTTTTGGGCACCTAAAGCAGAAACTAGAACATCCCAAGAGATTTGCATCAAATCTCTTGCAGGAACTCAAAAAACAGAAATAATATGCTGCATGTTACATGAACTAGTCATTGTTCTAGCATAGACTGTATTTAAACTGATGGGCTAATCTTTTCTTTTGTGTGTGTGTGTCTCTGTTTTCCTTCCAGTGTGTGTTTGACTCTTACTGCTGAAAGACAAGGGAGATCTCAACCCCGAACACACAGCTCTGGCCGGCTTTGCTCGTAAAGCATCTGTTTTTCGAGTCAACATACCTATTTACAGAATCTGAGTATCACAGAGGGGGAAAAAAAATTTGCTCTCTTGGGCCAGACTTCCATAAATATCCAACAGCTTCTCTGAACAGGAAATGCCAGCTTCCTTTAAAGAGGAAGCGGCAGTAATACTTAGGTAGCAAAGTTTCTTTCTCTTTCATGTTTACTTGTGTCAGGTTAAACAATATCAGAGCCCAAATTCTTGCTTTAATGTGCTCTTCCTCCTGTTTTCGGCTCTGAACCGCTTCAGCGGTGCTGCAGCCAATAAGGAGAAAGCCGAACTTCCTGCAGGGTCCTAATCTGGTGGCTCTTTGCTGGATGGGCTGCTTCCCCTGAAGAAAATCCTGCTGCTGCATGGAGCTGAGGAATGCCAGAAATGTTCATAACTGACCCCCTTTCTTCTTCTTCTTTAAAAAAAAAAAAAAAAAAGAAAAAAAAAGAAACGGTGTCCTTTATGCCTTCCTTCCCCCCCAGCATCTCTTCCATGTGAGGTTTGTTTTCTCAGCGGCAGATGGTATTGTTTCCATGCTGCACCCACACACAAACAGATGCGGTTACAGAAGAGGCTCATTTAGCCACTCTTTCTTAGAAAACTCGGATATTAGATGACCAATAGAAAATGATTTATAACAGATGTAGCCACAGTATGTCTGATACTTGCGTGTGCAGCAAAGTCTGGGTTTGTGATGTATATAAAAAAAGCTTGGCTCATGAAGATTCAACAAATCCCACTATGCATTTCAACCAGATATGCTGCTTTACTCAGATTCTTTGGGCTAAAATTTTAAGTCGTAGCTGAAGCCTGTGTTGTTTTAAAGTGACATTGATGCGAGATAATAAAAACTCCAGTAGTCTGTCTTGAGTCAAGACAACATTAATAAATAGAGATTTTTCCCTTATTATATGAAGTATTAAAAGTAAAGCTTTCTTGTTGTATTTCATACTAACTGCACCTACAAGGGTTGATCTGGGTGAAGCTCTTACATAACAGTTCCAGATCAGGTATCACCATAACTCTAATCAAACATTTGTTTATGTAAATCTCTTTCCTTCGTCATAGTCAAATAATAAAACACATCTGGGTGGATGATAAGAAGGAGGAGTCATTTTAAAACGCTTTAGGAAAAAGAAAGAGCATTGCTAAAACTTTATTTTACTGTCACAAGGAAAAAAATTAATATGACTGAATGGCTATGCACATCTGTCGTTATCTTTGGTGTAGCTCTGTCATTCTCTCTAACTTCCTCTATGTACTCATGTGGACAGAATACGTTCTGGAGTGTCTATTTGGTCATATTAAAGATATGCGACGCTGTCAACATTTCAAATGGATGTCAGTTTTCTCAGGAATCCGATCATGATCCAATTTTATTTTTCATTATTGTAAAAATTGTGAGCCCAGGTCCATGTAGGCGTTTTTTGTTTTTTTCCCCTAAGTCCTGGTTCAGGTTTTCTCCGTACATCTGCCCTAGTTGCTATCTCTCAAGCTTAGTCACATTATCTCTAGATCGCTTTCTGTGAACCGGTTTTCTTGGTAACTTCCCTTGCATCTTGCATGATGGGAAATTCCTTTACACTTGTGTTCCTGCATGGTGACGTTGTCACTACAGGGAGGATTTTAATAAAGTATTAAGAAAACAAGTGCATTTTCTCTAACGATGGCTCATTTTCTTTTCTATTACCTGCCTAATAACTACATCATTAAATCAAATTTAAATTTAAAAGCTGTGATTTCTACGGATTTATGAATTTTTCTACTACAATTTAGGATGTAAAATGGTATTTCTAGAAAGAAATTGTCAGTTTTTTATTAATATTAGTCAGCCAAGAAAACATATTTAAACTGTTAAGCCAAGTCTTGGGCGACATTTCACTGTTGTTAATCTAAAGGCTTCGACTCAGACTTTTTAAGCACTAAAAATAATTGGTATTACTGCAGTGATGTCAGGACTGAAGTGATGATGACAAGTCTCCAGCTCAAATTAAGGGTTATGTAATCAAGAAGAAAAAAAAGTCAAGACAAATGTTGAACAATAGGGCGTAGCTTAATGTTACGGATCAGCAATTCAAACATTTGAAGGGTGTGTCGGGAACAAACCCGGCTGAGGAGACGAGCCGAACACATCACCATTTATCATGTTCACATGAGGCATTGGCAGTCTAGTTCTCAGGTGCATTCAAATCAGCGACGGCAATAAGTACTTTCAAAAATTCACAATGTTCTTTTCTGATAAAATCAGTGCAGCTAAAAAAAAACCTGACATCAATGGTTGCTATAAATTGAATTGAATAAATGTTTATTGCTTATAGGAAGCAGAAAGATTTCATATAAAGTTCTTTCCCTAAAGAGGCAAGAAATGTGAAGAACAGAACAGAAATGTCTTACCAGGGCCGTGCAGAGACCACTAAAGGGGCAGGTGCTCAACAAAAAAAGGGCACATCTAACCCCGTTATAGGACAGAATATTAATAAAGCCTTTCAGCTTTCAGAGTTTAATAAACAATGATAAATTACAAAATTGAGACATATACAATCAAAGCTAAGGAAAATCTCTATATAGAGCATACAACTATGCATAATGTAAGATATTTTATTAGTAATTTCTATCTGAAGGTCTATTTTGTTATAGGAAAGTTTTGCAAAATTCAAACCCGCAATTTAGCAAGATATGTAAATTAGAGCTAGACCACCACATATTTTGTCTATGGCTTTTTAGTTATCTAGCTTTGCTAGCAAAGTCGTTAGCTAGCAGCTAGCTAATAGCACAACAACAGCCTAATGTCTGTATGATAAAAATACTGAATGATAGATCAGTTTTTCCTCCCCTGGTTGTCTCCTTCCCCTCAGTTGTTCTTCAGAGAAAGGCAGACAGAGGCCTGTCAGTGTCTGTTGTATTTCATTACCTCTCTGCTTAAACCGCGACTCCGGGTTGAAGTAGTAGTTCAACGTTTCCGTCATCTGACAAGTAGCAAGTCTACTCCACTTTATTCACCAAAAACGTTTTTTTTAATTGACAAAAAACTCTTCTGTAATCTGGAACGTTCGCTATGTCGAGCTACGCAGTTAGCCGCTTTATCTCACTGCGCGAGGCAACTGCGTCATGCGTCACGGGCAAAAGGTCAAAGGTAACAAGGTGACCAGAAGGCTTATTATGTTGTACAAAACAGAAACAAAAAAGAAAACAATTTTAGTACATGTTTTTATGTGTCAGAAGAGGGCTTAGGAAATAATAATACCAAAAAAAAATTAAAAAGATAAACATTTTGACCAAAAGGGCACTTGGGGACAAGGAGCAAAAGGGGCAGATGCCTGTGTTGGAGGATTTTTACAACCGATCATTGCCGCATAGTTCAATCTCCTGGGGTAAGTAAGCCGTCTCCATTCGTCATCACTGAAAGAAGAGATGACACAACTTGGCAAACCATTTGGATTTCTGTCTTAATAGATGCCAAGTCAAAGCAGGGATGCTCTGTTGCTTCATACAATCAGTACAAGATATATGGTTTTAAAGAAACATCTTCCTCTAAAAGGTTAAGTTGTTCCTGGAAAGTGTATGTTACTTACGTTACTTATCTGCTTCAAAAAGCAGCAACAGGTTTTGAGCTATGTCTGTTCAGATTATCAGAATTTGCTAGATTTCTTGGGTAAATACTCTTGAAGTTTAGAGAAAGTTTAATGATTGTGCGCTTTTAGGGTTAAACTGTACGAGTCGGTATGGGTGCCAGCAGAATCTCGGGATCACAAAACACGGAAAAACAATCCAGACGTCACCTGACATTGCTGGACTCAAAATTCTTCAAGTATTTCACAGAAAGGAGGCCGACTGTGACGAATCAGACCCCGCTTGAAATTTTTCCCTGTTTAATTTCAGGAAGTCCACCAGGACAAAAGGAGAAAGAACATTTCTTTCACGTGTCCCCAGAAGTGCTTGCAAAAAAGAAAAACAGAGGGGGGAAGGAGAAACTTTCCAACCGGGGCCTGAAACACCCGTAACCGCTGGTAATGCCTTTCTTATGGCGGCGCATTCATAAGCAGCGAGGGAGGCAGAATCCTTTGGTTTAGGCAGAGCTATTTATTCCCTCCTTGGAAACGGATGAAGAACAATAAAAGCATTCTAAACAAAGAGTAGCCCAACCTGATGCTACTGCCTGCTTTTCCCTCCCATCTGCGGTGGCAGCACTCCCCTCAGCATGGGGGCCGCTTCTTGCTCACAAGACGTTCAGAAAACCACACGACTCCAGGAGAACTTTTCAACTCCAGAGCTGGAAAAAGAAACCAAACCATAACAAGAGACGCAGCTAAGTTATTCCACTGAAGGCTCGTTTTCAGCTAAGAGAAAGCAATAATATCGCTGCCAGTTCCGCCGTTTGGACCCGCCGGTTCCAGTCCACGTGCGTGGCCACTCGTATTTGCTTAAACTCGAGCTGTAAACACACTTGACCGAGGACCCACGGTGAACCTGAAGTGGTAACAAACCTGGGAGGTGGTCCAGGTTTCAGGCTGACAGGAATCTAAGTCTGGCGGTTTTGGATCTTTGGGACTCTTTCCCAACCCGCAGCTCTCTCTATGTTTACTACTATTGTGGATTAGGGAGTTTGGAGTGAAAACACACAAACTCAAGTACCTCCTTGTGAGAGATTGGACCTTATTGACACATGAAGCTTAAACGTCAAACTATTTTATATACATACTAGATCTATAGTCTTCTACTGCTGAGACGTTATCAGATAAAAAATGTAGTATTTACTGGCAAATTTGGATCATCTTCAGTATTTTATTGCTCATGAGTCAATTTACTGTCCTGACAGAGCACCACACCTGGTTGCTTGGATGACACAAAACTACTAAATAAGATAAGATGTGAACTTTACTGTCATTTATGCTAAACACGTAGCAGAATAAAACTGTCTCCGTGTTCAGGGTAAAAGATGTAAAAGACAGCGCACGCAAAAACGACTCACAGGCATTGCCCACATTACGAACCACTGTAGATGTAAAACCAGTGAATAGATCAAGTATATAGAAGAGCAAAGACTTTAGAGAAAATAGTTATCAAAGTAGTTAACAGTCCATGTGAGGTCGAGGCATTTTAAACCCATGTGATTAGACAGTCTGCGTATGAAACGTGTGTACAGGACATAGTTATGTAAGAGAGTTTGGCATCCTGATGGCCCGGAGGAAGAAGCTCCTGCTGAATCTGATTGTTCTGCCATGCGCTTTTCCAGAGGGCAGAAGTTCAAACAACCCATCTGCAGGGTGTGTGAGGTCCAGAGTCATAACTGTCTCAAATCATTTTTCAGCAACTGAACAGCTGCTTCGTTATGAGGAACCTTTATCCCTGGCAAAGGCTGCTCAATCTCCTTGCACTTTCTCTTGTTCGGTTGTGGTCTTTGTGATTTTATCTGGTAGATGGACGCAGTGCAACGCACAGTTGTGCCCCAACGTAAATAGTTTCAAAATTAATATTTACATCAATATTTAAAATGTGCGGTATGCATTTCAGTTTCGTACATCCAGGTCAGGTTTTTATATTACCACAGATTTCCATCTAAATTTAGGATTTTTTTTTTGTTTCCCTGTTAAAGAAAACCATGGTTCCTTTCTATCAGGCACAGAAAGTTGAATGTAGATAAAAAAAAAGTTATGTCTGAAAACTGGACTGCAAATGAGTATTTTTTCTTGCCCCTTTACATAAAGGACAGATGTGTGAAGTGCCTTCTCAACAGATTCTCGTACTTCCACATAAAATCTCAAATCCATTGATATTTGTGGCTGTAGACTTGTAATATAAGGAAATGTTTAAAAGGTATAAGTAATTTTGCAAGGAGTAGAAAAATATTTCAAATGAAAAAAAAATGCAAACATGACTTCCGCTGTCAGACATCGTCACTTCAGTGGAACAAGCTGACAGGAATATCTCAGTATTTATTTTTTTTGCTGAAGGCAGGAGCAATTGAACAGATCAGTCTGCTGTCTCATCATTTTTACACAATTACCATTTGCCTTTTTTTGGCTTCTTCTCTCTTTCCTTTTCGAGTTAAGCAAATCTTTTACACAGAAATGAAACTTATTTATTTGTGGAACAATCTTACCTAAACGTGGTCGTAAAACTGCCTTCTGTACATTACGTCTTCTGTATAGTTTTACTTTCTCTAGCTCTATTAAAGAAACACAATCTTCATTACATGTTAATTAATCAATGTACACAAAGCAAAACTGGTTAGAAATTACAAGTATCATCATGTTTGCATTTTTTGAGCTAATGCTGTCCTTTAAACAGCCTTCGTGTGTTTATACTGTTTTAACTTCATGATGAACTTATTTTAGTCTTTTATTAGGATCTAAATCCATTAAATTCATTTCTCCAGATGGAGCTCAGGTTTTGGTCAAGGTGGATAAAGTTATGAATTCTGCTAAAAAAATCAATCAGTTTTGCACAACTGTCAGAAAGCTTAAGATTATATTCTTCATCATCACTGTAAGAGTGAGCATACATTCAAGTCAACAAAAATAATTACCTTGTAAGAGGCAGAAGGTGTTTTAGCAGAAATACTTTACCACAATATGCTTCTCTTGTCCAACAGCATTGTTGCACCTTTTGTGTTTTTTCATGGTAACTATCTGGTTTTCAGTTAAGTTGTCTAAGACATTTACTTTGTGCCTTTACGTCATAGTACTCTTGACCTAGTGCGACAAGCTCTAAACTTCATTGGATAATCCAAATGAGCAGTTTAATTTGAGAAAGTTAGACTACTATTTTTGTGGAAAATAAGAAATTGGAGAGTGAAGATAAATTGTTTCTTTATATATATATTCTAGTTTCTATTTTCCAACCAATACTTCTTCCAGACACTGAAAATCCTCTACAACTTTTTAAAACTAAGCAGAAAATCTGTCAAGGAATTAAGCCTTGAAAGAATAACGCAGTTCAAATTCAGGTGGTATAAAGAAATGACCTCTTATATACAACACGAAAGGCCTTCAGACAATATGCAAACCTTAGATAAATGCATAATATTTAGAAGTGCTGGTTCCTGTAAATTGCATGTTTTGCATCCGAGACACATTTACTTCCATAGCAACAGAGGCAGAAACTATATATGCTCTTAGTTATTTTGCATAGAAATCTGACCATATAGAGAGAGAAATAATTGTGGGTAAAAATATGAAGAATGAGGAACATTATTTCACAACTTCAGTGTACCATGAAAAGACAATCTGTCATCGCACAATGAAGTGCAAGACTTTCAAATCACGCCAGCAAAAACATAGCCGGTTCATGGGACATTCAGTATTTTTGGATTTTTCTGGCTGGAGAGACTCAGCATGTTGGTGTAGCTGCTCCTGGCTTATTGAAAAGCACAGACTCCTCTATCTTCTGCGCCTCGATCACGAAAACACCAAAGCTCGAAGCCACAGAACAGCTGCAAAAGCATCCAAGGATCCCAAAGAAAAATCTACTATAAACTCAGAAAAACCTTTGGACATTCCTGTAGTTTGTCCTGCCAAGTTAAAGTGCACTCAGTCAGATAACGGGGCACAATAATAAAGCTCGCTGTCAATGGGATTTCTCCTCTGAAAGAGCAGATTTAAGGTGTAGGAAAGCATAATCATGGCAGGATATCTGGGGCCCTTATGCAAGCTTGCCCCCCCTCCCTGGTTATACATGACACACTGGGAATTATCAAATTAAATGAGCTTTTCTAAGAAAAAACCAAACGATAAATACAGAGGTCTATTATTACCTCGGGCTGTTGTAAAGTAGAAGCCCCCCTCTGGAGACATGTGACTGGAGAACATGATGTTCCTCATTCCAGAGTGGCTGAAGATTTTAATAGTCAGGCCTCCCAAGATGCCAGGAGGAAGAAGTACTTTTTTTTTAGACTTTCTGATTGCTCCACTTTCACCTTTTAGTGGGTTGAATTATTTCCCTTTTTTCAGGCTGATACTTCCACTTTGCTTTTATGTTACAAACGACAATAAAACAATCCGTTGCGGTTAAGGACTTAAACGAGATCCATATTAGCCTTTTTTTTTCTTTTTAACACTCAAAGCGCAGGTGAATTTGTCAGCCGATGCATTGAGTAAACCATTCTGCACAATGCATTTCTACAAGCAACAGTAACACACTCGATTTCAGTTTCTTTTCACCTCAACTCAATTATAGCAAATAGTTTTGATGCTAAATTGAATGGTTCCTGTAAAATTGAGTCAAGTTCATAAAACAATATTTGTACATCTACTTCCTGCTCTGAAGGTACGACCTTTAAGTAATTAAAATATTTTAAATAAATAACAGTACCTTTGGTTTTAACACAAACTACATACATAAGGTAAGATTTTTTTACTACAACCAAAACACTGGGACAAAGAAGTTTTTGGCAGAACATCCTGTGGAACAGCGCCCCCAAGAGGAACAACACGGCAGGTTTTTTACAGACATTAAAAACTACATCTCATTTATTTACATAAACTTCTAACTTTGTAAAATGACTTTACTTTGGTAGTTCAATTAAATAATGAAACTCTTAATTCATAGATAACTATAAATTAATATTTCAGGAATTTATTTCTCCTCATATTTCATTATTATATGAGCTTTTAATTCCAGTTTTTCACAAAATTGGAATAAGAAGAATAAATAAATGTTAGGAAAAGTGTCCAACAGGCACTGACACCGTACACAAGGAAGGTAAGCCACAAAGGACCATTGCTATTCAGCGTGAAGCATCCAAGCACATCCATGGAAAGCCGAGTGGAAGGAAAAACTCTTGGCACAAAAACATTAAGACCACGGAGATGATATGGCCTTGAGATGATAATGAAGTAGCACCTACTCAGGAGTTGAAAGATGATTTACAAAGTGTGGAGTAAAGCTCCAACTGTCATTTACTTGTATTAAGCCACTTTTGGCCCAGACACAAAATCTTAAGTGTCTTAAGAATAAAAACGTCTCGACTGTCCTACGCAGAATGAAATTCATCTTTTTTAAAATAAAAGTTAATTTTGAAGTAATTTAAAATTCAAGGTCAAAGAGTGTGAAGAAACAGCAGGAGAGCAACAGAATCCAAACTGCTTGAGGTGATGATCTGAGTTGCGGTGGCATCTGCTGGTCAACTTTGATGAAAGCACAGCTCTGTTCTGTTCCCTCTGTTGACAGAGGTGAAAAACAAGGTATAGAAGTGTTGACAGAGGGAACAGTGAAATTGAAACGCTGATTTAACTTTCTGTCCGAATCGTAATTGGCAGAATTCGGAGCTCCCAAGCTGCCCGCTCTATCAAAGCTCCTGCTTTAATGAACAGCACTTGATTAACCGTTATAACCGTAAAGCCACTTAGAAAACTTATGGAGCGACTCAAAAATTTAAACAGTAACATTTGTGATTTTAAGAAACAAATCAGTCAAATAACTCGAGTTTTAAAAAAAAAAAAAATCTTATGCTTATGGTATAATTATTTCACAATGTCAAAAGATTTTGAAAGCAGGAAGTGGTCAGGCTAGCAGACGGTCAGTTGCAACAAGATACAGACGACAAAAACAACTTAAACCAGTTCTTCCAAATTTATTGACATAGATATGGACGAGGTCTAACACACGAACATGAACATGTATTCTTGCTGCTTTAAATCCCTTCTAAGGCTACAGACATCTGTAATGAAATACTTCAGATTACTACAAATGAACTCTGCAGATGATTAATCTCTTTCATGTACACCAACAAGAAAACACTAGTTACTATGTTATATGCTTTTGCCCTCATATTCAGAGTTTTGCAATTCTGCAAAAACAAAAACTTCACATACAAACACAGGAGGACAAACATTTCTATCTCTGTCTAAACTTCAGCAGAGGGGAGATCTAGTGTATCATGTTGAGGAAAACTCCAACAAAGAACAGCAGTGCAGGTTTTATAAAGGAAAAGACCATATAAATAATATTAAAGGAAACAAGACAGATTAAATAAAGCTACTATAGGATCACCAAGTCATGAGTCTTTACCAGAGCTGTTCTGGTAATGTAGAGATTTAATCACATGCACACACACAAAAATAAGTACAATAACAACAAAAAACACTTCTGGATAACACACAGACTGAAAAAAAGCTGTTTCATTCTTCAACTCTTCCCTCTAAGATGCTGTCAAAGGTGAACGGGAGAAATTTGAAGCCCTGACCTGTGTAGAATTTGTTCTGGAACTCCACCCTGAGGGAGGAAACAGGAGATGCAGTGAAAAACCATTAAGAGAGAAGTGTTTCAGATAATAACCTTGTCAGGAATACAGTGGTGATGGGGTAACGCTGAATGGAGCAGTCAAAGCCCGTGACCTCTGCTCCCGATTCCAGCCTCCAGTTACTCTTGTTTATATCATGAATCTGGTTCTGGAGCCAGAGACACCCAACACTCCTCGCTTCAGGAAAATGATCAGGAGCTATTTTTAAACGTCCAGTCTAAACCGACAGCTGGATGACCTTTTAGCTAAGAAGTCAGGAATACCCATCATTCCTAAGTCTGACTGTTGTATATATATATATATATATATTTATATATAAAAAAAGAAGGTAGATGAACATTTGAAACGTTTTAAAAATAAGGATCAGATTTTCTGGGCAGCACGACATACACTCTTTAGCTAGATATCTAACATCTAAACAGATTCAGGCAAAAAGCCTGAATCTAAGGAACAAAATGTTATTTTTCTGCTTTGACCTCACTGTCTGGTTAGATAACCCAAACAAATTCTCTACAGCTACAAGGGAAATTAATTCTGAAACTGTGACGGGATCTCAAGAATTGATGCACCTGTACAAAACAATATCTTCTACTGAGGTATATTCATAAACAACTATTCATATTTCCTACCTAAAGCTATGCACTAACATTTCTATCTGTGTTTCATTTAAAGTCACAACTTGGAAATTCCGACGTCTGAGTTGAAAAAAAAAATCTGGAATGCCGATCTGAGTTTGGACTTCGCACTCAGAAAGTCAGAGATCCAATATGGCAGCTTATCGCATCATCATGTGGTGAAAACAAGTTTATTTTACAACACACACTTGTAAAAGTGAATCTAAAAATCAGTGTTACATGAAACACCTGCATTTCTAAACAAAACCAATAAAAAGTAGGAAAAGAGGATTTGAAAAGTAAGAGTTACAACAATAGCTACTTGGGCGCCGCCATAATGTAATCCTGTTCATTTGAAAGTTAACACGGTTTTATCTTTGAGTTCAAACTTCTGACAGAAACGCAACGCAGCTTTAGTAAAGCAATAAAATAGCGAGACTCATGAATTTGTCTCAAACACAGTTGCCACCAGGTGGAGCCATCGCTCTGAATTTAATTTACACTCCAGATGAAAATGGAGGATTGAAAAAAATAGAGTCAAAAGACACTGGAGTCTGATTAATGACACAATGAAGCAGAGAATATAAATACTGTAGAATTCATGAATGTGAAAGCAATTAGCAGTATTAGGTAAATCATTATACAAAACTTACCAGTGCAGTCGAAGTGCGTGCAGAAAGGCAGACAGTCCTTCCATAATGATCAGAATGACGACTGAGAGAACAGCAAAGAAGCAAAAGATGATGGCCAGAAGGACGAAGCCGCCAAAGCTTCGAGATGAAAGGCCGAGTCGCATCACCATGGACCACAGCACCTCTGACAGCTCTGTTCATAAAACATGCAAGACATAACCCCCCCAAAAAAACATGATTGTTTTATGGGTGTAACAACGTGTTTCTAAAAGTGCGTGTGTGTGTGATGCTTGTGTTGTTCCTTACGTGCGTGAGCGAGACTGAGGGCCCAGAGCCGCAGATAGGAAGCAGTGTTAGAGATGCAGCCGAGGCAGTACTCAATGGTGTGAATGGCCTGATGCACAGCCATGTCTGCAAAGTTAAACTGTGGAAACACAGACAGACACGTCAGCAAGACAGTTGAAGCAGAACGTCTACAAGTCCTGAGGCCCACAAAAGCAGGAATCTGGCTCACTGTACGTGCATGATCGTTAGAGTAGCTAACGGGGGGAGCTGTTGTTAGAAATGAAGCAACCTCCAAATTAGTAGAGGAATTGTCCTCTTTGGACCCTGTCAACCCAAAGCATCAGCTGCTCTACTGATGCGTCATGCACATCACCGAGACCTCGGGGGAAGCATTGATCTACCGACGCCCAATGTTTGATGAAGCACCTACAACGCAGCCGCATACGCAAACATACCCACAACCCACAAACCTAAGGGCAAAAGGCGACGAGGCGAGTTGCAGTGAGAAAAAGAGAACCGAGACATGCATGTTTTTTTTGTACAGGAAGTGATAAAGGTGCAGCATTAACTCCGGTCCTACCTCTTCCTCCTCAGGGGCCTTGAAAGCAGGTAACAAAAGGGAACTCTTGGTTATTGAAAACACATCAAGAGACAAACATCAATGACAGAAAAGAAGTAGGAGAAAACGGTTACACATTTGGGCATTTCAGCATCCTGCCCACACACAAACACGCAAAGCTAGGTTATCTGTTTAAATTTAAATAGATAACTAGGCTACAAGAGCAGCAGGATGGCTGAACAGCATGTCACAGAAAGTCACACGCATAGATAAAAAAAAAAAAAAAAAAAAAAATCACATAAGCATTGAGAAAAGTATGGGAAGAAGGAACAACAATCCACCCTCATCCATAATTGATGTTTAGTTTTACCACAGTGGAAGTGGAAACATGAGATTAGGTTTCAGCTATGGCTGGGCGGCTGAATTATTCAAACATGTGAGAGGATCATTTTACTGCCATCTGCTCTCTCAACAAACTGCTCAATTGCTGTTCCTTCTGCACTGTAAGCAGTCCGTATGAAATCATTTCAAGTACAAATATGAACTGCCGTCGGGCCGAGATTTAACTAACCTCAGGTTCATCCTCAGTCTGCTGCGCCAGCTGGTCGTGCTGGATGATTTCTGCCTCGTCCTCGGTGGGACCGTTGCCCACTCGGACCCCTCCAAAGTTCTGTGTGCCCTGAAGAACAAGGAGTTAAAAAAGGGATAAATTAGGGCTGCAACTAATTATTATAAAAAAATAATCACTTTTTTTTTTAAAAATAGGCACATATTGCAGATTTTTCATACAAGTCGCTTTTATGCAATATTAAAAACCCATCAAAATATGCAAATACACAATTTGTGTTTTTAAACAAGAACACAGACATGTTAATGGCTTGATAAAAATAATGTGATTCCTATGCCACTTTAAACATCCTTTGCTTGATGATAGTATGCAAACGATTCTTCTTCTGTAGTGAAAAAATACTTCTACTGTCAACATGCAAGAAATATTACAGTGTAAGGTTGATTTGTTATTTGCAACCGACCAATATCTGGATAGTCAAGGTTGATTAATAGGAATTTGCTTTTAAAGAATTTGAACTGGTTAAAGCTAAACCCAAGTATATACATTTGTACAGATTTTCTGAGTATATTGTTCTTTCAGCAATTGTTCTATTAATTCATTACTTAATTAGTTGACAATAATATGAATAATCAATTTGTCATGATTAATCGTTTTAGCCCCAGGATAGATGGTCCTCAACTCCAAGATAGTTTGATCTTACCAGATGTTTTTGCCACAAATACTGTCTCCGTAAAACCAGAGTTTTCACGACCAACATGCAGGGAACACATGCTAATGCAATTAGCACCAAGAATATTTGCAGCCCCATCTACAGAGAGAACAGAGAAAACCAGGAAAAAATATCAGCTTCCTGTGCTTTTCCATAAACTAAAATCAATCAATCAAATTTTATTTGTATAGCACATATCAGCAGCAAGGCATTTCAAAGTGCTTAATTAAAATAAAAACAGCATGTGACATTGAATAAACAGTTAGAAAAACAGAGAATTTAAAAAAAGATTTAAAAAGATAAAAACATTAAAACCCATACCCTTTATAGGACTTCAGTTAAACATCTCACACCTCAGAGTTTTAGTTAAAATGCCATTTAACTAGGATTCTCACACCTCAGAATTTTAGTTAAAACGCCATTTAACTAGGATTCTCACACCTCAGAGTTTTAGTTAAAACGCCATTTAACTAGGATTCTCACACCTCAGAGTTTTAGTTAAAACGCCATTTAACTAGGATTCTCATACCTCAGAGTTTTAGTTAAAATGCCATTTAAATAAAAAGAAGTTAATAAATAGATGAAAAGTAAAGGTAAAAACATTAATACATAAAGAAAAAAAACATCAAAGACATCAAAACCCACAATTTATCCATAAGCAACATAAGCAAAACAGGTGGGTTTTAAGTTGAGATTTAAAGGCACCCAGTGTTTCAGCTGTTTTACAGTTTTCTGGAAGCTGAATGCTGCTTCTCCTTGTTTGGTTCCGGTTCTGGGGATGCAGAGCAGAACCAGAACCAGAAGATCTGAGGGGTCCAGACGGTTGGTACAGCAATAACAGATCTGTAAGGTATTGCGGTGCTAAACCGTTCAGTGATTTATAAACTAACAACAGTATTTAAAAGTCTATTCTTTGAGCTACAGGGAGCCAGTGTAGGGACTTTAAAACTGGTGTTATGTGCTCTATCTTTCTGGTTTTAGTGCAGGCGGCAGCGTTCTGAATCAGCTGCAGCCGTTTGATTGATTTGTTAGTCAGACCTGTGAAGACGCTGTTGCAGTAATCAATGCGACTAAAGATAAACGCATGGATGAGTTTCTCTAGATCTCACTGAGACATAAGTCCTCTAATCCTGGAGATGTTCATGTTAAAAGTCATGATTTTTACATATTAGGTCCAACCTGGCCCCTGTAGAGAGGTATGACAGTGGGGTCGTTGTAGCTGAAGAGAAACATGTTGATGAAGGCAATGAGGAGACTGGGAGCCTCTCTGGAGGTGCTGGCATCATAAGACACCCACTTAAAGAAGATCAGAATGACCAAGTAGCCAAATAGACTGGACATGAAGAGGATCTCTGGGATGAATCCCAAGTAGATGTTCAGTGGCTTTTTGAAATACCTGCAGAAATGCACATCGTTCCATCAGTTTATTATTTTAATCCGACGAAACGCGGAAACCAAACAAAGACATTGACTCACAGATGGTTGAAGAGACTTAGAGTGACTCCAAACAGCATGTGGATGACTCCCAGGATAACCGACATCTTCATCTTGAAGGAGTTCAAAAATGACAACTTGTTGATAGAAATACTCCATATCTGAGAAAAAAAATGCAAAATAAATAAATGTTATAGAACCAAGTGTAGCACATTAAATTTATTAATGATTAGAGATCAACCAATCAGATGGCAAAATGGGTTGCAGCTTATTTGACAGAGCAATAAAACGCTAAGAAACAATCACATTATATTTATATTCTTGAGGACGAGAAAATGACATCAAAAACGATAAAAGACATAAAATGTAATAAGTTTGAAATTACATGCGTCTTATCAGGCAGTATGTGGAGAAACAGTTATTTAAGAATTTTTACAAGATGGAGAAAAGACTGGGAGTGTTATTGTTAACCTGATTTGCATTACTTTATGCCTGTGCTGAAACCTATTTGCACTCTAAAACAGTAATGCAAATTATTTTGGGGCAGCAATGTGTTGTGATTTGAGAAAATGTCCCACATTGCTTCAGAGGATTGTGCACTTATGTCATAGGAATCATGAAAATAACTCATTATTTAATATTAATAGTAATTTGTTTGTAATTTATGTAAAGCAGATGATGTCTTAAGAACTGGACTGTTGATCTGAAACAGACAATTTGTGATAATTACCAAATCCACTCAATATAGAAAAATACATATATGTACCACTAAGTTGTATCTTTCTAACATATTTCCATTCAACTTCAAAAATGTGCATCAAGTATGTAATAATGACGCATTTATAGCCTAAAAATTGGGGTAATACTCAAGTTTTTCTGCATTTACTAAACCTGAAAACATTCATATTTTGTCAGTTTCTGGTCTGCAAATTGAAGATCGGATAGAAGGGAAACCTATGCCTGTTAATTGGTGCATCTCAAGCACCTTACTAAAGTAGGAGATGTTCATTTTAAAGGAGCAGCATTAAGAAAGATAAAACAAACAAATAAAAGGAATATGTTGCATAAATCCTAAAAATTTACTGGATCAATTCCAATGGGGTATGGCCCTTTAAAAACTCCATCCAAGGCAGGATCCAACTGCAGGGCTCTGTTGCCTTTAAGTGTCTCATCTCTAAAGAAGAGAAAAATAAACACAGATCTGTTTAGTTTACTTCAACTGGAGCAAGAAAAAAACAGTGACACAACAGCAATCTTATAAATATTTTCTTTGTTGTTCTTCAGAATTATAATTTTAGCTCCTAGCATCAACTGGTAAACAGTAAACACAGCAGTGACGTTACTTTTAATACAGTGCTGAGTAGATTTCCATGTGTGATACTTACGTCCAGTTGGCTCCTTTAAACATGGGTCTCACACTCCATCCAGAGCCGAACATATTGAGGGACTTTGAGAAGCAGTCGTTGTAAATAAGCCCAGTGTACATTGAGAATAAACCCATCAGCAGTATGATATAGCGTCCTGCAAACACCATGTTGAATATCTGCAACAAAAAAGTGTCAATAAAGAATCAGTTCAAGGATAAAAAAAAACATATAGGAGGGTTTAAAAGAAGCACGTTGAATCAAGTGATCAGGTTTTGTAAAATACTGCAGATTCTCTGCGGCTCAGCAGACTGTGATTGATGAGGCGAAGGTGAAACGATCCGTACCTCGTTATCATTCTTCTGGGCCATCAGCCTGCTTTCTCTTATCACAAGGTAGAGAGCAGCGCAGGTCATGAGTGTCCCATGGCCCAAGTCACCAAACATGACAGCAAACAGGAAGGGGAAGGTAATAATGGTGTATGGCGCTGAAGACAAGAACGCAGGCATCAAACGAAGAGGACGGGGGTGATGGTGGTGGTTGTACATGAAACGAGTGAAACATGTCAATGAACATGTGCCAACAGGGTGAGCATGGACAACCAGAAATGACTGAGAGGACAGGAAGTGTGAGAAACCGTCAGAACCTGGGTTCATTTCCCGGTAGTTGCCAATCCCATAGGCGTCCACAATGTTCTGGAATCCAGAGGTGAACTTGTTCGTCTTGTTATACGTGGGTGGGGTCTGTTTGGTCTGCATTCGATTGAGAATGGAAGGCACGGTGGAGCCACTCTTCTCCTGCGGAAAACAAAACCCCAAGACGAAAGCTTTCACTCAAGTTTAAAAACGTACACCAGAACGCAGAATCCTCCCCCCGCCGACCCTCAGGTTTACTCACGGTCCCCCTCCGCAGTGCAAACTGGATGGAGTCCATGTCAGACACAGGACACCACACCTCGGCGATCAGACACTTCTGCGTGACGTCGATGTTGCAGAGGTTGAGGGTGTGGTAGATGGCCTTCATCTTCCTCACCTTGATGAACCACACCCTGATGGTCTTGGCCGCAGCCTGCAGGACCCTCTGCCTGTGATCTTCAGTCTGGTTCAGGACCTTTATGAGCAGAAGCAGACGTCTCCCACATGAGTGGATCGATTCTAATCGATTCGCGTCCTGTAGCTTATTTTTTAAGCTACAGGAAGCTTAAAAGATAAGTAAAGCTACACCACAGCTTGCTTTGTTGGAACCCACAAATGAATATTGATTACAACTTTCTGCAAGACTCAAACTACTGAATTTAAAGCAGACTTGTTATGTTAGGAAACATCAATTTACATGAAGTGACTTTCTGTAAATTCACCTGGCTCATTTCTGCAAAGCACATATCCATTATAAAACAAAATGAACAAAAAACAAGTTATTGAATTTTTTTGCACATCAGTGGTGAAGTGAAATGGCTCAGACATCAGATCAAGATGCAATGAAAATGCCCTGAAAAACTTGTATTTTCCTCCAAACAGGATAAAACATTAACATCGAGTTGATGTTTACAATCAACCAGCTGTCTCATCCACTGGATGTTTCCATAGAAGACAGCAAAAATACCCTCAGGCGTGCTGCTGTATGAATCACATTCAACACTAATCCCTGATCAGCAAATAGCAGGACATTTAAGCTCTGTGCTCACACCTGTTGTCGAGGCAATGTCTCATTCTGCAGACAGCACTCTAAATAACTTCTGCTCGCATGAACTCAGAAGAATATCAGTCCATCCATAAGGTTTCCCAGCAGGTGTTGGACTTTGCGCGATATGTTACACGTCATGCTGGAATTCTGTGTAATTCCATATTGTGATAATATTATTCTTAAAGTAAATTCTCAGGGTATATGCCAAGACTTGTATCAAAAGATATTGTAATGAATATATATAAAAAGAATGATTAATCTTTATTCAGTAAAGAAAAATGATAGATTGTCCAGGGCTACTTTATTTCTGAGGATCGACCTATACAAGAGAATATGCTTCCAGTGAACACATTTAGAAGTTACTATTTAGTGCAAAGAAAGAGTTTAATCATATCAGAGGGCAAGCTAGAATAGAAACAAGTTTAAAATCTGAACAGCAACAGAAACAAAAACAAAAACAGACACTATAGCAAAAAAAAAAAAAAGTCATGTTTTTCTGAAGGTTTATTCACCATTTGCAAGTCATCAATGCGAGCATTCACTCCTGCAAGCATCTCTTTCCTCTCCTGGGGGGTTTCTGGACACGGGTATAATGTTGCTCTGAAGCTAAGGATGAATTAAAAAGCAGAAGAAAGCCATTAGCTATGAAAAGGTCATCCCTCACATTGCTAAGATGCTAAGTCACTTACCCCTCACAGATTTTCTTAACTCTATTCTTCAGCTGGTCTCCCTGGAAAAATATGATGAAGACGGACTTGTGGACCTGGTCACCCTGAGAAAACATTGCACAGTTAGAAATCAGAGCAAAAACTCTAAACATCTGATAAAACTGGTTATGAACAGCACTGACTGAGGTGGGGTCCTCTAGGGGGTCTTCTATATCTGCCTGCCGCAGAAACACGTTTCCTCTGCAAACTCGCCACAACATCCTCTCAAATGTGGGAATACGTTCCCTGCCTATAACTCCAGCCACAAATCTGCAGCACAGACGTTGAAAGACAATTTTTTTGTTTTATTTTTCTCCATTTGATTTGTATTTACTTCTTTGATTATGCTTAAAATGGATATAAATTAATGGAATTGACTATTTAGAGTGATTTTTTTTTTTTTTTTTTGCTTTAGAGGATCATCCCTCCTGTCTGGAAAAAAGCTTAAAAACGTCATGTGAGGGTGGGGGGGGCGTCTTTGCGACCCGAAAAGCACAAGCTGGAAATCCTCCAAATGAGACGGAGAAAACATCTTAATCCTTTTAAATCACACAAGTGTAGAAAGAGACTCACCCAAGTCTGAGAGGAGCTACTCGGGTTGGTTCATTGGGATCCAGAGGAATGGAGGATTCTTCAAGCAAACTGGGATCTTCCATCTGTCAAACAGAAAAAAAAAAAACTACATTTGTGACATTAAGTCATCAGACTTACTCCCAGATCTGAATTAATGTGCACATATTTATTAAATCCCACTTTTATATAAAAAAATAAAGCTCCTGACCTTATTAAAAGAAACTTAGTCAGAGGAGTTTCTATTCAATTAGCAGGTGACCCATCTACTTGTTATGAGCTCTGATTTAGGTGAATGATTCATCTAAAGAAGCTGTAAAAGATCCCTCTGCGCTGTCAGTTGACACAGTTTTGCTTGTGAAGGCAGTGAAGTGGAATTAATGTTGGCCAAAGGTTGCTTAAGCACAGACAGGATCTGGCCTTTAATACCACTGGGCTGAAGCACCAAACAGTGCATTTACTATAATGACTGACTAAGCTAGATGCTGCAGTCATGTGAACAACTATGAAAGATTACGAGTGAAAACACCTTTTGTTAAAATCGAGTAGAAATAAGTGCAGCTTTGTGTTCAGGCAAACAAAAAAAAACAGGAAATAAGTCAATTAGGGAACACAACTTATTAATATATTAATGTAGTTAAAATGCAGATGTCATCAGATCTTAGTTTTGAGTATTTGAGGTACAATATAAATAAAACATGAGCAACTTAAACTACGTGTAGATTTAATTCAGGGTGTCGCAATCTTCAACAGAAACAACTACCAAATACACAGTCATCTGTTTCTTAGTAAAAACGTAACGCTGAAAACCAAGAAGCAGAAAACGACACTTCAGAGGTCTGTGAAAGGAATAAAACCGACCTCATTGAAAAACTGCTGAGTACGGTGCAAAATGTGCTTGAGTTCAGTCAATTCCAGGAAGTTCTTCTTCAGAGCCTCCTGGTTGGTGTTTATTTCCTTCAGTTCATTCTCCAGCTTCTCAAACGTAGCCTGTGAGGGACAATATAAAAACAGTGAGTAAGGATTCAGACCTCCATTTGTAAGAACTCTGAAGTCCACATCTATATTTTGAGGGTAATTTTTCAACACTAAAAAATAATTTAAAAAAACTTGTACTAGTAATCAAAAATCAATTATTCTGTTAACTGACTGAACATTTGTTCAAAGCAGGATTTTAGTTTTTTTATATATATAACTCTTGCAATAAACTTATGAAACTCTTCTTGCACTTATTGTGTTCTTATAAACATCTTTATTGTTTTATGACTTCAGCTAATGAAACACACTGGACTCCAACCTTTATCACATGATTAATTGAAAAACAAACATAAAAACTACAGATTTGCTGCATGAAGGCTTATAAAAACAGAAGAAAACAATCACCTCCAGATCAATCATGTCCCTTGGAAAAGGAACTTCAGGGTTTTCTCCTGTGTCCATTATGGGGATGTTGGCCTTCTTTATTTCTTTTTCAACAAACCCTGCCAAACAATTGTTAAAGCCAAACAAGTAAACTTAAAAAAACAATGGAATCTCACCCAAAGCAGAAGCTTTACAACATGTCAAACAGTGTTTTTAGTGTTAAAAACTGACAGAATCAATTGCTTTTGAATTTCTAAAAAGTTTATTGCACAAGAAAAGAAAAGCTCACTCAGTTTGCGATCCATCTCTTCACATCGCCGCACTTCATTAACGAACTTTCTCTGGAAGACGTTTACATCAGGATTCAGCTTAAAAAAAGAACATGAACAAGAACAGAGTTGAATGACAAAACATACTTGCTCAACTGATAATTTGAGCTGCTGGAGGATGTTAAATCCTGATAAGGCCTCAAGCTGTTGCACAGGACTTTTCTGTTACACTCATCCTGTATTCAGAGACAACAGGCTGCCTTGAGACTAGTTAGAAAAGGGTTTTTTCTCATGCCTGGAACGAGGAGTCAGCTGTGAGCACATGACCCAAAGGGCATCCACCATCTAAACAGCACTACTAATGAAGCCAAATTTTATTCACCCAAATAAAGATGACTAAAATATACAGCAACACTGAAAACAGCACTTTTAGATAGGAAAATCCAAAGACAAAATGTGTTGTGGACTTACATCACGGAACTGGACCATCCCAATCTCTCCCAGTTCACTGACACAGCAGTAAGCAGCTTCCGACTGGAGGAAGAGCTGAGCCAGGGTCATGTCTTCACTTCTAAAGAGTTCCCCCATGGTGCTGCAGGCTGGGAGCGCCCAGCTCTCTAAACTCAATCAAGACCTATGGAAAGACAGCGTCCATTATTTACTGTGAATATCAACTGAAATCATTTAACAGATGCAGAAATTCATAGCATTTTTTACACTCCATCTCTAATGGCAGAGGTCCATAAACAGCTGAGTGTCACCTTTACACAGTGGTGCTGCACCCAAATCATATACCCATAACAACACCGCTGTTATTATGGGTATGAATGGACATGTGGCAAAAACATAAAAAAAGGTTCAAAGAATCCGGTTGAAGTGAAATGGGTTTGCACTTACTGATTGGCTTTTGCTAAATTTACCTTTAAAAATTAATTTAGTAGATATTGACATTTTAGCATCCAGCAGCTTTTTTTTTTACACAAAACACACTTTAAATGCCGGGATTATTTGAATACCTTGAAACTAAGAAGCATAACGACCACACAGCGCTAATCCGGGGATTACAATGAGTCAGCTGACTCGTTCAAGATTCAACAGCAGCTCCATCAACGCTATGGAAACCCGTCAACTCTGTTTCTTTTTTATATATATTTACCTGGATTTACCTCGTGTTTTATTCAATCAAAAAGTACTGAAAAAATATTAGGACATTGTCCCATTACTGTGGGTTCACTTGTCAAACCTCCGAATGACCCAACAGGTACTACTCAACAAACTAAGTTGACGTGACACTTTTTTTACAGCGATTTCCACATAAAATGCAATAAGTAACCTCAACAGTGTAAAGCTAAAGCCGGGGTAATTTTATTAGCTATTAGCCACAGCTAAAATTGACAGCTCGACTTCACTGTAGCCTTATCCGTCTTTGCTAAACCGAACAGAAAACATCAATTTTATTCAGGCTAACGTTAACTTTGTCATCTACTTCACTTAAGTAGCATTAAATAGCAGTTACAACCAAATAAAGCTTTGAGAAACGCTATCGACTATTTAGCACACCTGTTGAGCAATATTTAGCAACTTTTGCCACCGTAGCACGTCAAGACTACAATAAAGTAGGTCCAAACCGCTTATAGTCACACTGGTCGGTATTCTTACTATTAAAGTATGGACTGTATCCTTTCTCCTGTTTGCTTCCCGTTCACTTTCTCTCGGTTGTTTGTAGAGGACTGGTCCGAGGGAAGAAGGAGTAAACGCAGCTCACCAAGGCGGAAGGATCCTCCTGGTAACGAGTATCGATTGATGCGTTCACGCGTCACGTGACCGCTAACTGTGGACTCTATTGGCTCAAAAGCGGTGCGGTTTCGATACGTCTCTTAGCTACGCTCTAAACTTTTATTTTGAAAACCATTACGGAAAGTTACGGCGTAGCTCACTTTGTTTTGAGTGGTTTATCGCAAAGACATCCGTTGGGTCAAAAACAACAAACATGGAGTAATTTATGACTACTTTTGGAGAAGTAGCGTTATAATTACATTATTGTGTTTAGCTACTAACACTACAAATATCTACAGTTGAGGCGCTACAAAAAAAAATCTCGTTATACTGCTCTCTAGTGAACAGATCGTGTAACTACATTCATGCTTTAATATTTTATACTTTATGTTTAAATATTTACGTATTTTGAAAGTTTCAGCTAAAAATTGGGAGGTCTTGACTACCAATTTTCCTATTATATGACTATGGGCTCCAAAAATTTCGTTAAACTTCAAAACACAACAACTTCTTTCTCATACCCATAGGTTGAAAAGTTTACATACTGTAGTGGATTCATAGCTAATATTTAATACCATATAATGTCACGGCGAATTTAATTTACAAATAATTCTCAGTTGTTTCAGTTAGTTTACCTTATTTTGAAAGTATTTTCCGGAATTCACAAAGTTCTTCTTGGTTACTAACTTACATTTGATCAACTATTATCGAAGTATAATTTGACCCCTACGTGGCATAGAAGAGCAGAGAAAAAAGTTGCAATAATTTTTATTAAATACACTAAGCTGGCATTCATGTTTGTAAAAATAAAGTATGACTATTGTTATTTAAAGCAACACTGACAATATTGATGTTACTCTATCAAGCTCATCAATTAATTTGTCTGAGACATATTTACAGATAATTTTTTACTGTATGTTTGGTAACAAAATATGTTAATGTAGTTGCTTTCAGTTGCTTTGGTGCATTTCTCAGAGCAGAATTGAAATTCTCAAAACTTCATGTTCAGTCTTCAAATCATTGTGTCACTTGTGCTCATCGAAAAAGCAATTTCTTATTCTTCCAAACAAGTTGCACATCTGTTTGTACATCAAGTGCTTTTTTAAATGCTTATTTCATGTTGATCAAAATGTATTATATGGGTGTCTGTTGAATTGTCACATCCTCCACAACATTCAAAACCCTTAACAATCAAACCTGACTGTCTTATTCGTACACAATGAAACAAGGATTTGTCATCCTGAGGCACTGACAAGTTTATTGATACAGATATTTAATTTCGAGAGAAGAACTAAGGATTTTGAGAAAGAAACTGAGTTTTAAAGGTAATCAGCAGTGTTTTGCTGTTTGTAGGAATTGTTTGGAGAAATGCACTTATTGTTTGGCAAATGTCAAAAATGATTTGAGAAATGCACCAAGGCAACTGAGAAAAACTGTGAACACACTAAATGTTACTGCAAGCTCACAGCAAGCCATTTTATATGAGGCATTTGTTTGCAGATGTGTTTAATCCTGTTCTTGATCTCAAAATAATATGCCAAACCTAAGCTGTTAATAACACCAAACACACTATTTAAACTAAAGTGTACACAAACATTGAAGTAAACTGAATCCAGTTTAAAATGATAGACAGACAGACAGACAGACAGACAGACAGACAGACAGACAGACAGATGAACAGCTGTTGCTTTTGGAGCTTCATCAAGCTTGTTTTCTGTGATGTTTCCATTAGAGAGCCTCACCTTGCCGTTTTATTTGGGAGTGTTACGCCACTAAGAGGAGGGGGTCCACACACATTCTGCTTAGGCACAGAATGGGGTGGAGCTGCAGCAGTAGGCTGGTACTGGGTGGAGGCTGGGTGCATGAAGGGAAAAGCTTGGCTGGGTGGTTTTGCAGTGCGCAGAGGCATTTGAGTCAGGGCACACATGCTTCAGCTGTGAGAGGCCCCACTCCCCTTGGCTGGCTGGCATCCCAGAGCAAAGGCAGAGAGAGGTAGAGAGGATTGACTGAGAGGAATCTAAAGAGGCAAAAAAGTAGGTTAGGAAGTTGTCTAAAAGAAAGAAAAGCAGACTAAGGTTTATCCAAATAGCTTGTTTATTTTAGGAAAGAGGCGGTATATTTAGTTGCTAGGTATGGCAGACACAGGAGTCAAAAAGGAACATGCACCCCATGCCGATATACCCTACGACGATGAAGAGGTTGCTCTTGTTGGCGCCGCTACAGAGCCAGCAGTAGATGACGATGACCCAGCTGAAGAAGTGGACCTGGTGCTGGACGCTGGAGGCAAGAGTGAAGCTCAGATGAACGGGGTCATGGTTCTCTCACTGCTGGACAAGATCATTGGTGTGGTAGACAAGATCCAGCAGACCCAGAATGGACTCGAGGCTCGACAGGAGGCCATGGAGAAGTCTGTGTCAACCATCCAAGGGGAGCTGGCGAAGCTGTCCAAGAACCACGTCGACACTGCCAACACGGTCAATAAATTGCTGGACAAGGTGCGCAAGGTCAGCGTCAACGTCAAGACGGTGCGCAGCAACCTGGAAAAGCAGGCGGGCCAGATCAAGAAGCTGGAGAGCAACGAGCGCGAGCTGCTCAAGAGACGGAACTTCAAAGTCCTCATCTACCAGGTGAAACGTGGAAGAGATGTCTTTTTATGAGTTTATCGCATAGATTTAGTCATAACAGATTCAAATGAATATCTCGAAATTGCTACTGACACAAGTAAAGCTTCACAGTGTCGTGTTAATCTACTACTTGGTACGTCGCATTCCCCACATCCTGAAGGGAGGTTTGGAAAAGACGTGTGAAATTCACCTGAAGGGCCGTCGCAGCAACCTACTAACCTCATCTCCGCAGAGAGAAAAGCCAAATTTGTGGCATGAGTTGAGTCTTGTTAGTGGAAATGAAAAGAGGACTGCGGCCCTTTCAGGATGAAGGATGAGATGCCAAGGCTACGTAGATTTCATGACACGTATCTCAGAATCACTCATTCCTAAAACTTCACTAAGGCTGTAATGTTCACAAAGTATTCAACAAAAGCTGTCCTGTCCTCAGACGCTTCTGTGCAGCTTATGTTCAGACTAGACCCTCTTTCATGGAAAACCCGAGACAGGTAGCAATTTCTTCCATTCCACAGGCACATGCGATCGCCCAATAAAATCTATATAAAGACTTCTGGTTGTAAATGAAAATATAAGCCCTATAAAAACTGGCATGTGGAGCTATTTCAGACAGAACCAACACCCCACTACTGAGGACAGGGTGGTGTCTGGAGTAAAGAAAGGTGAAAACATGTTTTTAATCTTGACGATGTCTTAAGACAAAGCTTAAATTGATTGTGCGTAATACTGTACTTGAGTTAATGATTGGACCAATGTAAGCACAGGCCAGGCTCGGTTTTAAAGGTGCAAAACAGAAAAAGAAGTAGCTTCAAACTAGAAATAACGTGAACTTGTCGGCCGGAAAAAAAAATATCAAAGAAGCAAGAAAATAAGAAGTGCCAGCTGCACTAGTCAAAGGACTATAGCTACCTCAGTGAGCAGTTCTTTATTTAGCTCCACATGCCGTCATGTCTGACACACGTTGAAGCTACTCTGTAAAGAAAAGAAAAAGAAAATCTCACTTGGATATGCAGCAGTAATTTCTTATATAAACTCAGATGCTTCACTTACTGGAAAAACGATGAGTTAATCTCAAATACATCTGGATCTTATGGTGACGAGCCTCACATGTGCGGAGCTTACTTGGGGATCTATATTGGCAGGCACAAACTCTTTGCACCGCAAGAGCAGGTTACACTGTTGGCATCCAGCAGAAATCCAATCATAGGCCCTTCACCCCAATAAATTACTCAGTAAAGCAGGTGCCTCCTGCTGTTTTGGAGACTGTAAGCCTTTCAGTAATGTTGCAGTGGTTGCCCTTGGCTTCCGGCCTACTTTTTTTTAATCAAAAGGATGGCTGTACTGTGTCCAGTTTACCTCACCAAGTGATAGATAGGTCACATATTGGCAGCAATGCAAATCAACACTGGCTCTCAGCCAGTTTTCACCACTTTCCACTCACTCTGTTTGCGTGTCGATGTGTTGGAGCGGGACGGGTTTAGAATTAGAAATATGGTAAGGATTGAAGTACAGCGTGTAGAGGTAAAGGCAAGACTCCGTGGAATTGCTTTGCCACTATCCGCGTGTGTGCGTTGGGTTTCGCCCACAATGTCAAAGTCGTTCTCACTCAGAATTCAGCAAAATACGCAAAATGCGTCGCCGTGCGCTACGAGACGTCCTGCTTTTCTTTGTTCAGCTGAGTGCAGGTGCTGTAATTTTGTGTTGTGTCACACTGCTGGATGTGCGCTCCGAGAATAGCCGCACAGTTGAGAGTTTCCGGGTTGGGAAACCTGGGATGGAAGCTTTATATTTAAACCTGACGGGAAGCGGCATTGCCAGGCAACAGAAGGGCATAGCAATAAAGACATAATTACCACATGCAAATTGCATATCACTGTACATAAGAGGCTTTCATATATTCCTTGCATTGTGGGTGTCCTCACTGCACTGCAGTGCAAGGTTTTCCCCTCAGCATGAATCACATTTACACTGTCATCAGGGCACTGCTGGTAGCAGCCAACAGTGAGTCAATGGAGGCTTTACTTCATATTCTTCTTCCATATTTTTTCCCTATGACCATTTTATTAATGACATGGCTGTGAATCATGTTAAAGTGTATGTCACTTACAATGATTTCTTTTCTCCCCTCATTTCCGTGTATCTCACGAGAGGCAAAAAAGAATCTCAAATAAACAGGATACTGTAACTATGAGGGCAAAGTTTAGAAGGTGAATTCATGCGCAAGTCTTTTGGTTGTTGTTATGCGGAATTTAAACATGAACCCATTGCAGCTGATCAAAAGTGGAGAATCAGTCAGAAGGAAGAACTGGAAGGGATCCTTAGCTGTTGCAGTGAGCTTGTCCTTCAAATCAACTAAAGAGACACAAATGTCTCCCAGCTTGGGTTGTCTGTGGATGAAATCTGCCTAGGTAACAGTAGAAGCTGCTCCTGGTTTTTGACTGAGGTTATTAATGTAGTCCCAGCATTCTCGCTACAAATATTACAACTGACATTCAACCACCCAGGCTTAGTCGCTGTCAACATTTAAACCCAGAACAGAAAACAGGCTTTTTATAATTTAGACTGGACATAACATAGACATTCTTCACAGTGTTATTTATGAAGTCATGTTTTCTCCTCATTTATAATTGCACTTATTATGGAAATTATCTCCATGTAGATTCTTGTTCAGTGTGAAATTGTTGGTGAATGCTGGATTTGTGGAGCAAAAATAACACTGCTTTGAAAGCTGTTGCACGGGATTTGATCTGGCTGTTTCAAGATTATCAGGATTTTTTAATTTTATTTCAGTGTCCTTAATGTTGCAGCTCAGAAATAACACATATACTGACCATATTCGGCTGCCGTGACAATTTTGTAAGCCATCCTCAAATGTTGAAGCATGGACTTCAAAAAATAAATGTAATTAATGTTGTTCTAAGCTGTCCTTGTCATTACTGATTAAGAGGTAGACATTTTGGAGTGACTGATATGCCAAGAGAGACTCACTCATTCATTTGTATTCTACTTATTTGACCACCGTATAAACCTTGTATAGAGCGCTGAACCTTTGCATTGCCCCAATGGCAAAGTGATCATTAAATATGACAAAAATTAGTCTAGTATCAAAGTCCACTGTTGGAAGAGGAGAGAAAACCGGAGAAAATCCTTATTAACAAAAGGAGAACTTCAATCAGAAAAAACAGGTTAAGATTTGAGTCTGAGACCTTCTTGCTGCAAGGCTACAGTGCTAATCACTTTTGTTCTTTAGATTAGAACCGTAACAAACCAACCATAATTTGTGACCATGAAGGGTGTGTCCGTCTGTCTAGGAGGTCAGCAGCACAGGACTTTACTCTCACCATTCGCTTTGACACTGCAAACTTTAGACTTCCGGTACATTTGAGACCTGTCAGCTCCAGAAATATTTCAACAACTCTGCAGTTTGCAGGCTGTGATGACGAACCAAAGGATCACTTTGTAGAAAGGTGTGGGTACAATCATTTCATCCTGAATGTGAACAAAGCAAAGATTTCTATTTTGGGTGAAGAAGTTGAGGTGGTGGCAGAGTATAAAGAAGTTGGCATTTGTCTGGAAAAAGAGCAGAGCAACCTTTGCTTCTTTGGGGAGATTAGATCCTTTGGTGGTAACAGCAAGATGCTTTATCTTCTATAAGTTTATTGTTGAGAGTTTAGTCTCTTCTGATGTTGCAAACTTTGGACACTCCAGAGCAAACACTTTACAAGACTGTTTTTCAGACTCACTGCAAAACACATTGTTACAGAAGATTTTTGTTGTAAATTCTTGTTTTTGAAGTAACTTTGACTTTTTCCTTTTTTAAAAAAAAATGTAGTTTTTCTTTTGTATTATTAAGGTGTTTGTAAATGAGTTGATCTGAATTGGGCTGAATTGAGTTTCATTAGTTCTAAAGTGAGAAAGATGTGTATTGGCAGCATTTTGTCTCTGACCTGGCATGAATGTCAGACACAAACCCATGGTGTCATGCACAGAAAACAAGTGATGATTTTCAAAATTCATGCAATTTAAAGTTTGATCAAAATCTTGTATGAATCAATTTCATGAAACTCTACAGGTGTCTTCATCTAGTTTATGCAATACAATCCACCAGTCTGGCATGGTGAGACGGTATTCCTGCGTCTGGAATCAGGGTGTGTTTGGATGCTCCTCAAAAACAGCGTTAGCTATGTGGTCATTCTATCAGGGGGTTAGAGGACTTCTCAGTTACAGACTACTCTAACAACTCTATGCAGAGCCCCAGTCACAGCCAGACAGTGCTCTCTGTAGACCACTGCTCACTTTTCTGTAATAGATTTTCAACTTGCCCGTCTCTGTAACAGCATAGTCTCTCTTACTCCAGACGTAGAATTCCAACCATGGGAAGCCCTTTGGCCTCTTCACTGAATTGTTGTCTCCCTACACAGACTGCATGTCAGCGCCTCTACAATGAAGTGTTTTCAATTACCTATCATGTCGTAGCAAGTAAAACCAAGTAACTTGAGTGAAAGGAAGTCAACAAGCAGCACAAAGATAGAGCTCTGATTCATTCTGGTGGCATCTCTGCACCCCCCACTTCAGACGCCACTCCCCCTTATCGCTCCCACAATCGAGATGGCCTATTTTAATCCAAATCAGACGTCTAATCCAGAACTGATAGCATAGCTCTTACAGTATTACCCACAGCACTTCGCACACACTCCCTGTCTCCATTTTCCGTCTATAGAGAGATTGCACTAAAACTACATAGCAATTGGTTCCCATGTTCATTCATTTTTAAGTTGAGCCCAAAGTTGTGTGATACATCACCAAAATGTAAACACATCAGGTTCCCACGTTTTAGTGATGGTTATTTCCAAACTTCACCTGTTTTGTACAGTTTAATTGAAACACAATCAAATCTATTTAAAGGTAACGTAAAAAAAGAGAAATAAAAACATTTTTGATCACTATTTGATGTTGGGTACATATATCAGTTATGGCCAATAGAAAAGAAATCGCCTCACAAGTGAACAGATTTTGAGAACTTTAGATAAAGAAGGTTTCAAAAAACATTTTTTTTTCAGTTGAATGTGTGTCAACTGAAAAAAAAACCGCTCAACGGTTTCGAGCAGCTGCACGGAAGGGGCCCGGTGATTGGCCAGAGGGCCCGGTGATTGGTAGGGGGCCCGTGATTGGTCAGGGGGCCCGGAAATTTGCCCCGCCCCCCGGCCCGGCGCCGACTTGTTCCGCCACTGAAACAATAGTTTCTGTCATCAGTACCTTATCTGAGCTGGACTACGTCCTTGAGTCCTCTGGTTGTTTGTGGTAATTCTAAATAATGCCGTCTGTGTACATATTAATTTAAAAATAAATGTATGTTTACACTTAAATTATGTCTTAATCCTTTTAATTTAATTTTAAGCAAGAAATAAACGTTTCTCAAAATGTAGCACTATCCTATTACTATGAAGCTAATATCTGTTATGTTTGTGTTCCAGTGTTATCTCTTATTTCAGCAGCGGAGAGCGACATCATGGAGCCAGAGTGTTGTTTCTCTTGGCTCATTTAAATGCAGGTTACTGTTTGGGGGTTCCCTTTTGTCTTTCACCACATGTATATTTTGCTGATAACAAGAAGGAAATGAGTTCCCCCTGAAGCAAAAACAACCCTTTCCCCTCCTTTTGTTTGGAATTCTTTCATATTTTAAAAAATGCAGACCATTGTTGTTTTTTTCCTCTAAAAGTTGTTCCTTTAATGTCCCTATTTGCCACTGCATTGTTTTTCTTTTCTCTTTGCTTTTCCAAAGCAAAAAAATAACAAATCTGAGTAAGCGGTGATGTGGAGCATTTCAAACACTTACCTGTCTGTCAGTCAGGGCTATGGACCATACAGCACAACAAAACAAGTGTAATTTGATAAACTAGCTCAAAGTGCTGCCTGTAAGGTCCTTTGTGCCGTTGTTTGCCTGTGTTAAAGTGGGTGTTGGTGCAAATGGATTTACCGGTAAATCCATTTCAATCCTATTCAATTCATCTAGTTATAGAACATACATAGAGAAATAAAACTAACTCTTAAGCATATTCCACAAATATGGCTGAAGTCTTGATTTTGAGAAAGCAGTTCCTGAAGTTTTATGTTAGCTTACTTTAGCCACCCTAAAATGTGTTTAATGGATTTCTGGGTTTTTCTCCTGATTGGAAGTTGCAACCAATTGACACAAAACCATTACCATATAAACCACATATGCAACATAGTGTTTGTGTATTGTAGTGTGATAAATTGTGCAATGAAAATAGTAAAAAATAAATAAATAAATAAATGCTGCTTCATGACATGGATCCGCCCCAAATTTGGTCTTTAATTTGACTGATGTAGCATATTCATTTCATCAGCAAAATCTATCCAGACAAAATAATTAACATCGTCTTAAACTATGCCAGAAGGAGGTCTTGAGTTACTACTGGTGAATTTCAATTCCTTCTCATTTCTCCACGCACGCCCATCCCACATCCCGTGGCAGCAAACAGGATGTACCAACTGGAAGACGGATCAGGTCAACGTCTAGTTTGAACAGTTGTAGCTGTCATCCAGCTACTTGGCCAGCGAACAAATATGTGTCCTCATACCACTTTTCAGCTCTGGGCAATGCTGCTGATACACGCCAAGCTTATTCGGCACATTGTCCCCATATGAATGAGAACGTAATCAGAGTAAAACACTGGCCAAATGTTTTGAGTTTGTACCAATTCTGAATATTTTTTTCTCAACAAAAGTTATTCCCAAATTATGTTTATTATTTAATCCAACTTTGAGTTGAATAACATCTAAACTGACATCATATATATTGATTGATTATCTTGGCTAACAGAGGAAGGTGAAAAAAAGCAATAAAAAAAAAAATCTTGGTCGATAAATAAATTGATTTACAGTGATCATTGCCCAAGAAAATGGTTTTGGATATTGATTTGAAAGGGAAAAAAAGACAAAAAAAATTGAAAGTGGACATGTTCATTGAAAAAATATATTATACATTCAGTGTATTAAGAAAAAAGTCTTGTTTCAAATTTTGCTCTTATTCTAGTCCTGAAATGTTTTCGATTATCCGATTATCAAATTTTAATATCAGATGACCTGGATAAGGTAAAAAGGTATTTAATGTATGTATCACCAGAAGCAGTCTGACATTTAGTAAAAAAGAAGAAGAAGTCTGGACTTAAACTAGACCTTAAAGAGTTACTGAAATGTTCTTGGAGTGATTTTGAAATTGCTTTGTAACATACTTCTGGATTTATAGATGTCAGTAATTTTGTGTGTAATTTTCTTAGATCTGTACATTTATATATTTTCCTTATCTTCATAAGTGTAATACATAAAACTGAACCAGAAAAATATAATAAATAACTGTTTCATTGCTTTAAGTTAGCATTTTGGTAGTGAAATCAAAGTGTTTTAGTAAGAATCCACAGTCAGATTCACCTTTGTGGTTTATTCCATTGCTCATGTGAATCTTTTGCTCTTTGCATGTGAGAACACCAGGGGATTTATAGCAACCTTAGCATTAGGTTTTGCATGCGCTCAAATATTCTGGAAGATCAATCTATTACTAATATAAATAGTAGCCATATTAGGTTCAGTGGGAGCAACATTTTGTAAACTGGGTTAGGATTAATCTTCAAACTATTTAGCAACAGTGGCATGTTTGTCTTTTAGTCAAGGAAAGCAAATCAAATAAGTTACTATGCAACAAACCTACAATGTGATGTTACAGAAATGTTTTGTATGCCAGAGTAACCACATGTACTCATGCATTTACAAGTTAAGACTGAACTGTTGCTTTCAAAAATTTAAAAAAAAACAGGACTCCAGTGTAAACGAAATGCCCTCAACTTCATTAATTTCAACACAGATTTTTTTATTTTTTTATGCTGACAGTGGGAATCTATGAGTCATAGTAGATATTTCAGTTTTTCCACTCAAAGTGCATCAGTTCCCTCATACACATTAACAATGGCTTGATTCAGAGCTTTGAGAGCAAGATTTTCATTGGGTGAAAATAACTTTCTGAAGTAGGGCTTTGGCTTAAGAGCCCTCTTCACCAAGTTATGCATGAAAAGAGAAAATGATACAACCACATGAATAATATTCTACATGCTTTTTTATGTAAATGAAAATGATTTACATATAGATATTTACAGAATATGCATATTCATCACAACTCTTTGCTTAATCTTAGGTGAGCTAGTCTATAGGGAATACACACATATAAACTAATTTGAAGTAAGACTGAAAAAATATGTTTAAAAAGTCTACTTAATGTACCACTTTGTCAGTACAGATTGCACTACTGGAGAGAATGAAGTCATTATGTAATACCTTCACATACTGTTTCCAGTTTTCTTGGCAACTCATATTAACACAGGAATGGAAAACTCAATTTTACACCATTAAGTGTGAATAACCATGCTGAGATTTCAGTGGTTTCAGAGTCAGGAGCTGTGGAAAGCCTGAGCTATGGAAATCAGAGAGCTTCATTTGATGTTGGCTTTCTGGTAAATAAAACCTCTCACTTTGAATGAATCTGTATATAAGCTGTGGTTCAGTCCAGCGCCACTGGCGCTGGGGATTCTAATTATATCTCAAAAACTTCATGCCCCAGAATTTGCATTTTGCCGTAAGTCATCTGACTCACCTTTGAAATACCTAAAGCAGTAGTAGGCGGGTAGCCAGTCCCCTGTGAATTGTCTAAGGTTTATTTTGGACCGTGTAGGAAGCTTTAGAATAAATGACCAGAGTACATTAGCGGTCATATTATATCCTGCAAGCTGTCTCTAGACATCAAAGCATCCTGATGCAGGTTCTTGCAGAGATGTAACACGCGAACCTCCAGCCCATGTCAATCTCTCCCTTGGCCTTCTCCCACTCTAAAGCGACATATCGGTCAGAGACATCACTCACTGTGAATGCTAGCAGCACAGCTGCAAGGAGTGGACGGGGTAAGACAGCTGCTCCGGTGACTCACTGAAGAGGCCTTTCATCACACTGCCTCTAAAGGAATAGTGTGTGTGTCTGTTTATCTTCTAGCCTGTTAAATGGTTGCATGGATGTAGGTGGATTAAGAGCATCTGTTAACAGTGTGTGTTGACTCATCTAAACAGTGAGTCTGACATTTTCCGACACTTGCACCTTCAGTTTTAATTTAGCTTGATATTATTCTGACTTATTTGTGATGCAAACTGGAAAGTATTAAAAAGTTGACAGGAAGTGAAAGCTGAATCTAACTATAACAAACTAATATAACAGTTTTAAGATATTTCACTATGATTTTTTTTGTAGTTGTTTGAATGAGGTTTATGTCCATTAAGGACCTTTTTTTTAGTTAACCTGTTTAAATATTTCTTAGATTAGTGTAGGTATTCACAACAACATCTGGATAAATAGTCTTGGTAATGGAGACAGAAAGAAGCCAGCAGTTTATGGTACCGTTTCCGTTGTTGTCCATAGAGACAATGTATCATATTATTTAACTGACTGAATTTTACCCATCTGGTACAGAAAATAAAACAGCCGTCTTGCTTGTAAGAGCTTCATTTAAACATTTACAAAATTAACATTTCCCCCAAAAGGAGAGCTCTCGTCTCACGGTGGTGGCCATTCTGCTTTGAAAAGCGTTTTCCATGCCTCCAAAACCTATTTTCTATTCCTGAATCATTTATTTTGGTTTTAAAGCCGACCTGTTTTACTCTTCACAAATAGTCAAGTATATGCAGCCATTCAAAAACAGGATGCTTAGGATCAACTTTTCCACAAGGGCCACTTAGTTACTCTTGTTGGAAAGAGGCATCAACAAGGAAGGTTTATGTTATTTAACAGAAGATTCTTAGTCCCCGCTCCCTTGGCACCTGTCAGTGAATACATTCACACAGCGGGCAAACTTTTCCGCTGCTGCGAAGTAGTAAATCTGTGGAGAGTGGAAGGTAACACGGGGACGCTAATGGATTTAACATATTAAAACAGAGGCTCTCAGTCTTGTGTTTTGTTATCAGGGCTGGAAACCCAAACAGGGTTCACTGATGTCATCACAATTTCCTTAGAGCTCAACAGACTCTAAACAGGAAAGTTTATTAGCCACATTCCTACAAGCCTCAAACGTCTTGCATATTTATTTAATATCTAAATATGTTTTAGTCCCTTTTGAGAGATGCCTGTCTCATTTCACTAACATTATTACTTAGTGTTGTTTGCAAATACACAATTATCCATATTATTTATGATTTCTGTTGTTAGTGGTTGTTGTTTTGGATAATTAAACATATCTTTCAGTAGCAGCGTTAAGTTCTTTGCGTCTCGCATTTACTGGTCTCTGAGGGGGAAAACTTGCACTAATATGTCATGATCAATAAAATGTTCTCAAAGCAACAAAGTGATTGATTATTGAAATGATTAGTGGGACAATTTATCATCCAACAAATTTGCTATCATATATATTATGTGTATATATGTCCTATTTATGCAGCTCTGCTCAATCTTCAGTAGCCAGCATGCATGCGTGCATGATGAGGTGGTTACTATGGTTGCAGCATGCTGTGTTTATCTGTTGCTGTGCTGCAGGGGATGGTGTTGTTCAGCTGGGGTGAGGGGTGGGCTGTCTGTAGGGCTGAGCTATGCAGTGGCCGGTGGCCAAAGGAGGGTAGATGGAATCCAGAAAGTAGAAAAGGCCAGCTCAAAATAAACGCACACACAGCGGGTCGACCAGAGCCACCATATATACACCACCAGATATGGAGGCAATGTATGTTTTGTGGTTGTGTGGCAGTATTTAAACAGTGTAGATAATTTTGACAGGTGACATAAGGCATAATATCTCTCACTATCAACAGAAACTTTATAATTTATAAGTTGCTGATCATCCCAATCTTATATTTGTCAGTTGTTCTCTTCTGTGTGCTGGTGTTTAACTACCACAATTTATTCCTGCTATCAAAATATTGGATTGAATGATATTTCGATTGTGTAAGGGACCTTCACAGATAAACATCTGCTTTGTCAGAAGACATTTAATCTGTTTACATTTCTGATAATGATTAATAAAAGACATCAGCGATGCCTTAAACTGTATATTTTAAGAGAAGTCCTAAGGAAATATTGTTGAGTGTTACAGTAGAGAATATAAACAAGACATTTGCTATCAATTAGTACTTTACTTCTGTTTCAACTGTGTGGGTGATACGTAAAAATAGTTGTCTGTCTTTGGCAACATGTTACAGGAGACATTATGCCAAAATATCACCATACTCCCTTGAGGGCAAGCTCACTTTTTACAAACAACTTTTACTATTCATCGCAAATTAATATTGAGGTTTTTTAAAATAAAGATCAAGTAACACTGTAAGATTCTTATTTCTAAAGTTATTTACAGCAACATAAAAATGAACAATCAAACCCTGCTTGCCAATGTCATTTAGGCAAGCAGGGTGGGGAGGAAAAAATCAAGGAGCAGAATAAAAGTCTACTTTAAGGCGTAATTTGAAAGAAAATGTATCCCTGAGATGCTCTTTTAAGGTTTAAATGAAGTAATTTCAAATTTTAAAAAAGTAAGACAAGTTAAACACTTTGGGATAATATCAGTATGGGTTTTTTTATTACTGGATATTTGTGAGGTGGCAATTTAAGCTCTCAGTACGCTTTCAAAAGTTACAATTCAGATTTTCATACCACATAACTAATAGACAAAAAAAGTCACCTTGACCTTTCTTTGGAGATCTGGCAACAATGTAAGACCTGTCATCCCTCTAGGAGTTTGTTAGCATGATATGAGTGAAATCAAATTCCTTAGTCCTGAAAGCCATGAAGGTCAGCGACTGACAAAGCTCATAGTCCACCTGTCACCTATTCAGCACTTGTTTCTTTCCTTGTATCCTCAAGGATACCAGCATAACAGTTTATGAATAAAAAGATAAACTTTCTATTCCTCTCTCGCTGTCCTGGTTAAAAGAAAACCAAGGTGGGAGTTTCTGAATCTGTTCATCTCTCTTTACTAAATGCTTACTTTCTCCACTCAACACAAAGCGGTCCCTGTGTGAATCTGCTGTGCTTTTGTGCTGCGGGTTTTAAGTGAAACTGCATAAATTATAAGATGAAGTGATTAAATGAAAGTAGTGGTTCCAGATTTTGTTTTGGGTTGGGGTTTTTTGGCTACAAAATATATTTAGGATTTCTGTCATTCATCTCTCCTAAATTGTGTCTTTCAAAAGACTTGGCTTAGGGTTCGAAGCAAAAATGATACCAAATGACAGGAAGTGGTTTGATGCAAGACGTTGTTGGCATTCATTTCAGGTTGATTGCAGTAGCAGAAGCCATGCTGCAATCAACTCTGGAGTTAAATATGAGTTAAGTCATATTTAATATATATGTCACACAGTACAAATTATGCTTATTGAGTTGAAATCTTTGCAAATTTTATTGGCGATATTCATTTTACACCACTAGGTGGCATTCTGGACCAGCTGCCTCTTTGCGTTGCATATTAAGCTAATGCGTCACTCTGCAAACTATCATGCTCACATTTTCCATGTGAGTTTTGGTTCATCAGGGGGGTTTTTTGTTTGTTTTTCTGAAGCAGGTAGCTTTCATTTCACAATAAATCAAATAACATTGTTGTATTGTTTCCAAAAAATGCAGCTATCATGTTGCCATCTGGTTTAATTCACACTCAGTTTCAGCAATTTAATAGTTCCTTTTTCTCTTCTCCCTTCCTTTTTTTTACTGTCAGGACCAAGTGAAAACACCAAAGGAATCCAAGCCCAGGACAGCAGAGACAACTGAAAGCAAAGCAGTGGAAGGCCTCGAGCAAATACCTGAGGATGGACAAGGAGGAGTTAAAGAAAATATTAATTCTGATGAAGAAATTGAGGTTGAAGAAATTATCGAAGAGTCTCGTACAAAGCGTCTCCAACGCTCTACTAAGCAGCAAGTAGACAACATAAAGAAAGCCTTCTCCAAAGAAAAAATGGAGAAAACCAAACTAAAGACCAAGGAGAACTTGGAAAAGACCAAGCAAAGGACCCGCGAGAACCTGGAGAAGACGAGGCAGAAAACCCGTGACAATCTTGAGAAAACGAAGCACAACTTCGAGAAAAAGATCAACAAAATTGGAACCCGCATGACCCCCAACCAGGAGCGGAGGGCAAAGATGAAAAGCTCCAAAGATAAGTTCAAGAAATCCCTCACTCCTGATCACACAGAATATGCTCGCTCCAAGACAACCGTGTACCGCGTCCCCCCCTTTACTTTCCACGTGAAGAAGATTCGGGAAGGGGAGGAGGAGGTGGTGCAAAACACAGAGATGGTTCAGGTGACGGAGGGAGAGACACAGCCAGAGGGAGAGAACGGGCTGGGTATGCATGGGGAGGTGGAGGAAGGAGAGTTGGTGAATGTAGATGGTCCAGAGATGCAGGGTCTGGTAGAGATAACTGAGGACTCTCAGCTGGTCAGGGTGGAACCAGAGCATCTAAAGAAGGTTGGAAGTGAATAAAGGCGTCCAGAAGACAAGTAGAGAATGAGAAGGAAACAATGTCGATGAATGAGTCTAATCAAAAGGACACTGTAATGATCTTAGAGACTTTATTGAGGTGGTTACAGTCTGACACCTCATTTGCTCTTTTGTCATTTTATTGTACCCAGCGGCAACAATAACTTCCATGTTTGCTCATATCTGTTATGCAAATGATAGATATGTATATATATATAAAATAATGCTAGCTTTTGAAATAGATTGTTATGCTATACATATGTGTGTATCAAGTGTTTCAAGTGTTTGATTTTCTTTTTTTTCTGTTTTTGGTTTGACTAACTGGTTGTCTGAAGCAAAGGCACAGTAAAAAAAAAGTTTTAATACCTCATAATAAAAAAATTTAGCCTTTCACCTGTTTGGCATGCAAGATGTTATGAATGACCAGTGGTAGTTTTTGATATGGGTGATGTGACTTTGTACCCAAGTGCCGAACAGCCTGGGGGCAACCCAAGGCCAAAAAAATAAATAAATAATTTGACATTTGCACCCTGAACATGTTTCCTATTGTATATTTGCATGCTTTGTCAGTAGGATTGCTAGTTTCTCTGAGGTGTATAAACAAGACATTTTGGGGAGGTGAAAGTTGCTAATGCTGCTAAAATTGGTAAGTGATTATTCTAATTGGCACTAAATAAAAGTGCTATTGATGTGTTTTTAATGGATTTTACCATCTCCAGTTAAAAATGACACATATTTATCAGTCTATTTGTGAAAAGACAAAAGTCTTTCTTGGCAGTAGAACCATTTTATATAAAGATCAGCACAACACTGTGTAGACTGGTTAATTCTGAACTGGATCTTTCGACACTATTACAACCCTTTAACGGTTTTCATTTGTAAAACATTTAGTCTAAAAAAAATAGGGATTAATTAGGGTTTCTTATTTTTTTTTTCAAAACATAGTGTCCATATATGGCTGGTGTCAAACCTTGATTCACTTTGAAGGAAGTTGTCATGATCCGTGTTTCTGTGTGTTTATTTTTGAGTTCTGTGTGATCCTGTTCCCTGAGTCTTGTCTCTGCGTCTTCCCCGTTGATTGTCTCCCAGGTGTGTCTCCTTCCCTTGATTACCGTGTGTATTTAGTCTCACCCGTTGTCTGTGTTCTTAGTCAGGTCCTTGTCTTTGTCTAGTCTGCCTAACGGCATTTAGCTGAGTGCTAATTTACTGCCGTGCCGCCTGTACCAGGACTATTTCATTATTAAATATCTACATCTTCACCATAACCTGGGTCTCAGCGTTCATTCCTTACGACTACCAACCATCACTCATGACAGAAGTAAATTGGAGAGAACCCACCAAAGTTGCTAACTGTCTTCAGTTCTGTTTGTAACATCTATGGACAGAGTTTCTGGGCACAGCCAAAGTGTTAAGGCATTAGGATCCAAAATGAATCAACATTACCATACTGTTGGATTCATCAAACCCTGATCTACAGTTTTCACTGGATCAGTTTGTAGCCAAGGGCAAAGTGGCAAGGAGAATCAATAAGTCCAAGACTACAGTCTTGAACCAGAAAAGGATGTAAGTGTCCTCTTTGGGTTATGCAAACCATACTGTTTGGAGAATACCTCTGCTCCAGTAAAGGTATTAAAGTATCTAGGGGTCTTGTTCACAAATAAGTGAAGAAAAGTGCAAAAAAGGGTTGATAGACAGAGTGGTGCAGAATCTGAAGTAATGCTGAGCTGAGCCAAAAGGTGAAGAACTTGATTTACCAGTTCTCCTACGTTCCTACCTTCATCTATGGTTTTAAACTCTGGATAGTGATTGAAAGAACAAGATGACAGATACAAGAGACCAAAATAATTTTTTTTCACAAGGGGCCTGTCTGCGCTCTCCTTCTGGGAATGTCCCATCAGGAGGAGACCCAAAATAAGACCCAGAGAAACTACCTGAGGAAGACCTAGGATCCACTGGAGGGGACTACAGTTTCTCAGTTGTCCTGAGAATGCTTTGGGACTCCCTAAGAGGAGCTGTGCCATTTTTCTGGTAAGTGACAGTTCTGTTTAAAAAAGTATTTGTATTTTCCCCATTACGTATTTCATCTGTCTTTGCTTTATTGTTACATTTAGATGTTTTTGTCATGAAGTTTTTGCATTCATTGGACCCAAATGCAGATGAAAAATGGTGAGATTTAATGAGAACACCAGGAGAAACACCAGGAGAAAGAGCAGGAACAAGCAGGGACCAGGTTGCACAAAGAAACAAAGTATAACAGAAGAAGAGGTTTTTAAATACCGAGAGAGAGAATGCTGGAGTAACAAGCTGAGACTGATTAGCTAATAGGCTGCAGGTATGAGGGGGGAGAGAGAGAGAGAGAAAGAATGGCACAAGGGCATAAGGAGGAATAACACACAAACAGGGCAACTGGGAAATCAAAGCTAACCTAGACAAAAACATAAGCATATGAATTTAATAATAATAGAATAACCTTGAACAGATTGAACTAAAGTATAAGAGGAACAAGACTGATCTGATAATGATAAATAGTAACACAGACAACAAATAATCAAAATGATACGATCAAAGATCTTGACAATTTTAGATTATGAAGCAAATATTGCTAATGCACTACTATCCAAGATAATTTGAGTAACTAAAAAAATTTCAAACAACCATTTTAATTTATTAAAGCAACAAAGCTATCTAAATCAAACTGGCCCTGTATCAAAATGAAATTGCCACCCTAGTGAAAACGCAAATTAAATATTGACTCACTAAACACATTTTTGAAAACATAGTTCAATTTCGCAAGCCAAACTCAAGACTGATTACTGCATGACCTGTATAATCAAAATACTTAAACTTGACCTGTGTGGCTCCTTAAAGTGGGCTAAAAGAGCTCAGTTGATCCTAGTGCCTTAGTTGAGGTTCAAGATTCTACAATAAGAGAAACTTGGCAAAAATGGTGGCCATGAGAGGCTCAAGGTCAAAATCATTGCTTACAATGACACAAAAAATCATCACAAATTTGCTGAAAATAAAATCTCGTCCCGCAATTTTTAAAATAATATTCTGAATCTCTGTGAGGTAAAAGAATAACTGTTAAAAGGTAATCATACTAACTGTCAAACATGGTGGTCATATCATATTGGTCTGGGTCTACTTTACCACTTCAAGACATGGAGGGCCTGTAATTGATGGAAACATTCATTCTGCCAAGCAGAAACTCCTGAGTGAGAATGTTCAGCTGTCAGTTATGACTTTTAGTTCAAGAATGATTGTGTCATGCAGCAGAACAAAGATCCAAAACACACCAGCAAGTCCATCGAGTCCACAGGCTTTATATTTGAATAGTTCTATGGTAAAGTTAAATTGTTGCACACCAATGTAATGTGATGGAATCATTGCCAGTAAATGAAAGTCACTGCAGCCAAGGCAACAACTTATTTTTTATCATTCATGTTTTATTATTTGAAATGTCTAAGTGTGACTAAAAAGAAATAAACTGAAGAAATTACAGCATTATACATCCTAAAAAGGTTTTCTGCAGAATGAACTTCTTCATTCTGCATTCTGTATATAGACAGATGAAGGAAAGGTTTGTCCAGTGTGCCATTCATGTAATAACCACCACTGTGGGCACAGAAAGGTTGTTGACAGGCAGTGATTATATTACCATTACTAATACTGAGCAGGAAAGACCCATTGGGATTTAAAACGTTATTTACAAAGGTGACCTGGACAAAAAGGGCACTAAAAGACATCACACATACAATTTTACAAATGATAAAACATCACTGATCATCAAAATACATAACTACACAGTTAATGTCATTTGACTTTTTTCTATCATCAAAATATAAACAGAAAAAAAGTCAAATGACATATTCAACTGTGTAGTCAAATAACTTTTGATCAAATCATTTGATTTTAGATTTGTGATTTTTTTAAATGTAAAGTATTAGATCAAAATTAAATTGAGTACTTGAATGATTTTTGCCTCCACTCAGTACGAGCCCACAACAAAGAGGAGAGAAGCAATATCTGTAGCAATATCTGTAGCTTTCACCCTGAGTAATTTTGAAAAGATAATTTTTGAACCACCCTCCTGTTCTGTCAGACCCAACACCAACATATATTTATTTTTTGCTTTAACAATACATGATCTACAGTGTCAAAAGCGTTCAAACGTAAATGAAAAGGGCTGCACAGTTTTTCTTATTGTTTAATATGTCAGATGCAATAACTTATTGATACTGAGACTTGCTGTAGTTGTACTGTGTGCTTTTCTAAAGCTAGACTGGAAATGTGATATTATATAATGACTGATGATGAGATACTTATTCACATTAAATAATGTAATGTGAATGTTTGCAACACAGAATGTGTTCACTTAGAAGAAGTAAATTAACTAGGGCAGAGTGCAAAAGTAGACTATTTACTGACACTTTTATAATAAATTCTCTGCTTCATCAAAGTTTCTCAAACAGTGTTGTTAAAAATTGAACTGTGAAAAAATTTTCAAATGACCGTCAATAGATTTGTAATAAATTATAAGGATTTTGGAACAATGGAACATTAAAAAAAATATTAATTTAATGTTTCACCTTACTGTAAGCAAAACTGTTATTGTATTCAGCCATTGAGCAATGTGCTGTATTTGATTTAATGCCGTACTTTGCTGTTAGACTGTTCAGAACTTGGTAGCATGCGTAATCATTATTTTCTGAGATTATCTGAAACAATAACATAATTGTAACTTGTACCGTATTACAAGCTCTACTGTGTGTCCTTGCTTGCTCTATGTAAGTAAATCACTTAAAGTGAAGTTTTCAATGTTTTGTAAAACCGATGTGGTCAAATCTTTATGGTTTCATCCATTCATTCATGTTTATTGTGTATTTAACATGCATTTAGATATGAACTCACAAAGGTTCTCTCAGCCCACATCTGCACAAAGAAAGAAAAACTGCTCCATGGTCATAACTCATCTCAGTACATTTGAAGGTCCTCTTTCTGAAATTGCAGACAGAGAGAAAATGGTCTGAAGAAACAATGAGAGTTATATTAATGACTAACATTTATCTACCATTCTAAATGAAGCTGAATAAAGTTAGAACGCCATTGAGACTTACATAAGACATGCGACTGCAGTTAATGCCAGAACATTGCAACACTATTCTGCTAAAATCTTTTTCAGAAACCAGCTGTAATAATGTGCAGGTCCACTGAATAATGAAAAGAATGTCTGCTCAGATGGGAAAAGCTATCTGCTCATAAATCTTAAAATATAGCTGTCATCTTTTGACAGGAAAAAAGGCCAAAGTAGGATGAAAGGGTGCTGCTGTAATTGCAATATGTTCATGACTTGATGCCAATGGACAATGACAGTGTTCAACAACTGCCATATTAGATCATGAATGGAAATCACACAAGGCACCAGACAGGAACACGAGGAGTGCTTCTATTTTCCCTCCCTGCAGACGTGTCTGACCTTGGTCTGCTGTAGATGCACATGCCCATGTGGCAAGAAGCATCATTGAAATAATCAATGGATGAGGAAATGCAATTAAGGAGAGTGCTCTCTAACCACTGAACAGGGAAGAAAACAGAGAGAATGCACACAATGGGTGCATGTTTGTGATATGAGCAAAATAAGCACTAAAAAGTGATATTGTTGTAAATTAGACAAGATAATCACACATAGTTGAGTGAAATTGTAATTTTTTAAAATATAATTTTATAGTTGATGTTTGACTAAACAAGTCTTAAGTGACTTGACATTGGGATTGTGAAGATATAATGCCTTTGCCACAACTGATAAGGTGGTCTGGCATAATTAAAGTCACTATTGCAGCAAAGTGTGGCTATTAATAGATACAACATAGGGTGTGTTTTTCATTCATGCCTGCTAGCTTCTTTTCTGTTTAAATGCATTAAAAACACCAATATAAAAAAAGACCTTAATAATTACCACTCTGCTGCTTTATTTTCTTAACACCATTTAAGTTGTCAAATTGTCCAATTGTTTAATTGTTTATTCAATCAGCGACCTGTTAAGACGTATTATCAATTCTGTTAATTAATTTTTACTCTCTGAGGTCAATAGAGAAAAGCACTTTTGTTATTAACCTCGATGACGACAGCATTGCCAGTAACTCAGATGACTTCCAGACTGGCTGTTCCGTTCAGTGACTCGGCCTCCCTCCGGAACAGCCCAATGTTTCGTGCTAAATATGGTCTACAAGCCGGGGAGGGTGACTTTGATGGAAGAGCTCAGTTGCGTCAGCAGTAAACATAGCAACCTCAACCTAACAGCTATTAAGTCCCGCCTCTTTTCCCGCAGAAACGGAGTTCTTATTGGTTGTAACACAAGTTACTCCCCACTATTGGTGGTTTTAGCTTCAGTAATGACGAAGCTGTAATCTGTTTGGCTGGAGTGATTGCAACCTGCTCGATGGGTTGGGCGCTTAGGAGTTGCGTCGGAGAAGAGTTTCTCGTGTTGGGGAGAGAAAAGCGATGGTTGTAATCTTTTTGTAAGCGCCAACTCTCGCTTATGCCAGTTCGGTTTATATTTTTTACATAGATATTCAACTGACTGCTATTGTCAGTTTACTTAGTTGAAAGTTAACGGTTTTCGTCGGGGAAACTTTCCATAGAAGTGACAACGACTGAGGTAAGAGACCGTAATTCGACTTCTGCATTTTGTTTTTTATTTTTCTTAACAAAGTAATTCGTTGTGGAAAGCAAAATCTTCTTTTTAGTGGTTATATCCCAGGTAATTAATAACCGATTGCTTAGTTAGTTCTGTTACAACCCTGCTAAACTACTGCAGAGCAACTAGGTCATCAGATATTCGGTGTGGAGAAAACCTCTGTATCCGCAATGTTACATAAGTTATTAATATGTTGCTCCAATCATTCCTGAGTGACAACTTGGCCTTTTAAACCCACCAGTCTTAAAATCAAAGCACCCAGCTTTACACGTGTTGTTTTTATTTTCGATCTTTTCACACAGGTCTTTAGGATTGCCTACTTATCAGCATCCATATTTCAGTGGTTAGGCCTGAAAATGAAATCCTGACCAAGAATGAGATTTAGACTCAGTTAAGCTCAGCTCACTATGCTGTTTGCCTTGATTTGCCACGCCCATTTACATCCCATCTATAGGCCACAATATCAAATATCATGTAGTCATTTTTAATCTCTATACTTTCACACAGACTAAAGTCGAAGGGGGATGTTTTCTTTTTTCTCAAAAATTCAATTATATAAGGAATGGATGTCTAAAACAATAACACCCCTTTCATCTCCCAGGTGTTTATGTGAGAAAGAGAAAAACTTGGCATGTCTTTCGTTCAAGGAAGTACTTCCTGGAATATCACTGATATGGTTTAAGGAATCACATTGTGCTTTTACTGGTAAGAGGCAGGGTGTTAACTGGTGGATTGGGCAGCCAGACAAAAAACAGCTGACTTTAGCTTTGCTTATTCATGTCGATTAATGAAAATCAAATTTTAGTATTGTCTGTCATTGGTAATATGTTTGACCCTGTTCAGACCCACAGGGTTTTTCATTCATGCATCAGTTTGCCAGAGAATTTTGTGTGCTTTCACCTTTTGACCCAGACTGTTCATATCTTAAAAAACGCCTGGTAATAATGATACAGTGACAGTTTTTTTCCTTTGTCTTTTCTCTCTGTTGACTATATGCTGAGTTAGGTATCTATTGGTCGGCCCTTCACATGCGTCTCTGGATTCCTAAGAAACATTCTGTTTTTATTATCGTTTTCAGTCACTAATGAAAACGGAAAGAAAAAAATACAGTGTGTGGATCATCTAATGCAAAGAGGTTAATCTGGAGTAAGAAATAAAAATCATACTCGGTGGGGATTCCATTTGCAATTTCTGAAGGTTTAAGAACTTTTGTTATTTTTGTAATAAGATAAAGGTTCTTTGAAGTGATTCTCTCAGGGGTTTCACTTGCCCAGAATATCACATCATGTGTGAAGCATCTTTTTAAATTTGTCGGTGAAAGAGGAACAGAGATCATGAATGGGAGCCAAACGGTTTGCTTGGAGGAGAGAGGAGAGAAAAAAAAACATTCATATCTGAGAATATCTGTTCTTGGAGGTCCTTTGGTTCCAGGAAAACAAATGAGAAACCCGCAAGTTATGCTTTCGTTGGTTTTTCAGACACAAGATGACAAACTAGATTAAAGCCTAAAAACCTGTAGAATCGAATTAACTTTTATTTATCTAAAAGTCCAGATAATGATGACTCTAACCTTATTCCTTATAGAGATAATGTCATGGTACAGTCACACCGAAATGATATCAATATCACTGTGAACTACTCATTATTTTCAAATTATTGCACTAACATTATGACAGTGTCACCAGTGACTAAGGATCACATCTTTAATAATCTTGATCTCCTCAAGGCGCATCTTGCTAAATTGATTCATGACAAATTTGTCTAGTGCAGCTGAAAAACGTTTTTATTGTGAATCTTAATGTAACATTAAGCACCGATCAAACGGTTTTACTTTTATATTTCTTTTGTTGCTATAGGAGACCCGGTTTTGTTGTCTCTTTTGAATCTCTGGTGTTCCCCCAGGGAAAAGTGTGGCCTGTTTCTGGTGAAACTAGAAGCCCCGATGAACCTGCTAAATGGATCACATGTGTAGCACTTGTCTTTGTCTGCAGGTGCTCGACAGTTAATGACACAACTTGGCTTAAGTTGCACTTTCTCCAATAGAAAGAAATGAAACCAGCTATTTAATATGACCCTTTATCAAGGGAAAAGAAAACTAATTTTTGTAGTTTCAAGTCCATAGGATGCGACATTTTCAGACGGCTGAGAAAAGGAAGTGCGGTTTTACGTCGTTTCCAGAAAGCAGAGTTGGGGTAAATCCTTGGTCTGAGATCTTTAACTCTTCTGTGCTTGGAGAGCGAACGGCTGATTAAGACGGCTTATATTTCTTCTTGGAAGCTCTGCTTTTCAGAGCACAGGAAGTGACTGTGCCGAAAAGGAGGCCCCACGTCGGCCTGTCTACATTTTCAGAGCAAACGCGCTATTTAGCCATTTCCTGTCGATAAATTGGAGAGGTGTTCTGTCGAAGCTGCGTGGCAGGTTTAGTTTCGAATAATGTTCTTGTTTCTCGTCAGGGAAGTGGAGTGCTGTGGCTGTCCTGTTTTATCATTGTTGCTCCTCTTTGTGTGTGTGTGAATTAGAAGCGGCGAGTTTCAGGATGGCCCAATGGAACCAGTTACAGCAGCTGGAGACCAGGTATCTGGAGCAACTCTACCACCTTTACAGCGACAGCTTCCCAATGGAGCTGCGGCAGTTCCTGGCCCCATGGATTGAGAGTCAGGACTGGTGAGAAATTACTCAAATGTTTGGGTTTACTGTACTTTTATTTTTGGTTTTACTGATCAAATGCATTACAGTTAAGTGCTTTCATAATGTCGTCACCCTTTACTAGAAGTGAATCATTATTTTATAAGATATTAATCCCGCAGCAGGGAAATTTGCATCATTACAGCAGTACAGAGAACAGAACCAATATAAAAAATATAAAAAACCTATATGTACAAGTGAATATAGAAATACTGAAACAGTATAGTGAAAAATAAGTAAATTCCAAGAGTGTATGTTATCATAGCTTTTTTTGTTATTTTTAAAAAAATAATCCAAACAAAATATATGAAATCTTTGTGTTTTAATGCTAATTTTGTATATAAAAAGACCGTTCATGTTTCATTGGAAGTGGTTGAGATGTGATCTTTTTGTTTTTGGAAGCATCTCCATGTCCTTATTTTTTATTATTAAATTTTTTACCCCCCCAACAAGGCCTTACGCTGTCAGCAAAGAATCCCATGCCACGCTGGTGTTCCACAACCTGCTAGGAGAAATAGACCAGCAGTACAGCCGCTTCCTGCAGGAGAATAACGTTCTCTACCAGCATAACCTGCGCCGGATTAAGCAGCATCTGCAAAGTAAATATCTGGAGAAGCCGGTGGAAATTGCCCGCATTGTTGCCCGCTGCTTGTGGGAGGAACAAAGACTGTTGCAGACCGCCACCTCGACTACGCAGGTATACAATTCTTTACCCAACTTTAGGTTTGATGGTTTTATATTAAAAGGAAGCTATAACGAATTCTAATGTCTGGCAGGATGGCCAAGCAGCCCATCCCACTGGAACAGTAGTGACAGAGAAGCAGCAAATCCTGGAGCACAATCTTCAAGACATCAGAAAGCGTGTGCAGGTGAGGGAGCTTTCACACCAGACGTTGCCTTAAATAACTCAAACTAAAGTTTGAGTTTGCGCTCAAACTTTAGCGCAAACGTGTCTGCTGGAACATGCATGTCTCTGTTCTCTTGGAATTGAATCGTTGAGGAAGCAAACATGCTTTCAAAGGGAAGAAGTGATGACACTTGTGCGTATAATTTATGGCCATATGTGAGCACTTTTAAATTGTTTCTCGATAGTACACTCCCTCGGTTATGGCAAGCAAATGTAGCACTTTATTTTCCAAGGAATGCTGTTGAACAAAATATCTACAAATCATTGCTTTCGTTAAAGGTCGACATTTCAGATCTGCTAAACGACATTTTTTCTGACCACAGAAACATTTCTGCTATCTCTAATATACTTGCTCAGACAATAAAGACACATTTTCCATCTGTGTGTATCAGGTTTGCAGCTGAACCCGTCAACAGCCATTCTTTCTACTTTGAATGAACATTGTGGGTAGCTGAAATTGAACTTTTATTGGAACTCCATATATCTCATTCTATAAGTTAAATGAGAAGTGGTAAAAAGTGTTATTTTATGATTAAACGTTAAAATGGCTTACTACTGTTCTTACTTGCTGCTCACACAAGGCAGGTTCTTGTTGTAGAACCAAACGAGCAACTGTGTGTCACGGTCTAACCAGTTTGGTTCACTTTCACAAGTGCAATGTAAAAGTGAACCAAACTAATGAAATGTGAAATTTTTCAACATTCTTCACCCATTTGAACAGAGTAGCCCAGACTATCATGGCGTGAAAACACCCTTATTTATGTTTTTTTTAGTCATCAATAAAGTTGTCTTTACCTTCTTTATGATTATATTATAAAACTAACTTCTATTTTTCTACAGGACATGGAACAGAAGATGAAGATGCTTGAAAACCTGCAAGATGATTTTGACTTTAACTACAAAACCTTGAAAAGCCAAGGAGGTATGTTTTTGAATGTCACTTTCAGCTTTAATAGAGCCGTTGGTTGGTATGCAGACATCTAGCCGTTTATCTGATGGACCGTGTGTTCGCCGTGCCTTCAGAGTTGTCCCAGGACCTCAATGGAAACAGCCAGGCGGCTGCCACAAGGCAAAAGATGGCTCAGCTTGAGCAAATGCTTAGTGCCCTGGACCAGCTCAGGAGGGTAAGCAGAATTTAAATCGGGAATGTTTTCAGCCTGCAGTTGTGGTCTAATTCAGCAATTACTAATCTGGATTACAGATTGTTGTTAGTATCTGTTTAAATCCTTGTTTAATATGCGTTCTGGATTTTATAGCAAATCGTGACAGAGATGGGAGGCCTTTTGACAGCCATGGATTATGTCCAGAAGAATTTGACCGATGAGGAACTGGCAGATTGGAAGAGAAGACAGCAAATTGCCTGCATTGGAGGCCCACCCAACATTTGCCTCGACCGCCTTGAAACATGGTACCCAGTTTTAATAAGACATGCAGTGTTATTCCTTGAAAAGTCCTCAGACATAAGTAAAAATAAATCAGTCAAGCTAATTATGTTTAGATGGCAGCCTCAACCTCCTTATCTTAAAAATGGATGTGCAATGCATCCATCTGTATTTGCCTCATTAAATGGTTGATGTCAACACACTTCCTGCTCAGGATCACATCCTTGGCTGAGTCCCAGCTCCAGATCCGTCAGCAGATTAAGAAACTCGAGGAACTTCAACAGAAGGTGTCCTACAAAGGAGACCCCATCATTCAGCACCGGCCAGCGTTGGAGGAGAAGATTGTGGATCTGTTCAGAAACCTCATGAAGAGGTAGTTGTTTTGTCTCCTCTTAGTTACTGAGCGTTTGTTGGATAAATGATGTTGCCTGGTTTTTATGAAACTTTCTTTGCTTCTTAGCGCCTTTGTGGTTGAAAGACAGCCTTGTATGCCCATGCATCCGGACAGACCGCTGGTCATCAAAACTGGAGTGCAGTTCACAACAAAAGTCAGGTAAGATTCTGTTCTCCGTCAAAAACAAAACCTCATTTCTGTTCCATGTTGTGTGTGTCGCCGTTTTATAGATTGCTTATAAAGAAAATCATTCACCGCTCAACATAATGATTCTCTTCTCATCTCTTTTTTGATTTTTCAAGGTTGCTTGTAAAGTTTCCTGAACTCAATTACCAGCTCAAGATTAAAGTTTGCATTGACAAGTGAGTTCTTTCGGTTACTCATTGAAAACGTATTACATTTATTCTCCCTTTATTGAAGGACCGTTGCAAAAATAAAGGTTGTGCTATTTTATTTTTCAGAGAATCTGGGGATGTTGCTGCAATTCGAGGGTAAGCTTTTAAGACACCACTTTAAACCTGAGCAGTGGAGCTCTGTGTGTTCATTCTGCTACAGAGGACGCTTAGTTACACGTTTTGGTTTGTTCCCATCAGATCTCGAAAGTTTAACATCCTCGGTACCAACACAAAAGTCATGAACATGGAGGAATCCAACAATGGCAGCCTTTCAGCAGAGTTTAAACATTTGGTAAGTTGAGAATGCCAACTTCTCTTAAATATAATGAAGAGATTGGAAAATTATCTGCCGTGTAGAGCTGACATGCTGCGTTTTGCAGACTCTACGAGAACAGAGGTGTGGCAACGGTGGCCGGACCAACAGCGATGTAAGACTCATTTATCAAAATTACACACTGTGTTTTATGTATGTAGTTGAAATAATTCAAATTTTATTATTTTTTCGCATATTTACAGATCTAAATATAATTTTTTTTCTAGGCATCCCTCATTGTAACAGAGGAACTCCATCTTATCACTTTTGAGACAGAAGTCTATCACCAGGGTCTAAAGATAGACCTGGAGGTGAGTAAATCAACTTTGTTTCAAAATCTTTAGCTAACAATTAGATTAAATGCCTGATCTGAAGTTCACTGCAAGAAAACTGAGTAATCTGCAAAATCTTACCAGAACTTTTGTGATGGCTATTCATGCAACTTGCTATAGTGATTATTTTGAGAATTGAGTTTAAGTGAAACATTCAGTTTTTGGTTCCAGAAAATTACAGAGAAAATCTAGAATGGTGGAAATTAAAGACGAGTATAGTAGTGGCCTTAAGACTCGGATGATGCCAATTCATGTTGTTTTGTTTAATGCATGTATTCTTTCCTGCTATTGGGAAAGAAAATCTGATTCTTTAGGTCTGTGGTCTTCCAAGTGAGAAGGTTGTAATGTCTTGGGAGTTGTGGGAATGTCAACATTTCCTCTACAATTCAGAAGATTTTGAGCATGGCTAAGGCAGTGATGGGCAATTTTTTATTTTTACTTATTTATCTTTTGACACAGTTTAGTATTTGACTCACAAATGTCTTTAGGACTTGTTTGAAGTATTATAGAAGTAGGATAAAGAAAGACCTTTACAATCTAAAAAAATGGCTACATGATTACTGAGAATTCTAACTCAGAAAATGGTAACGGGGAATCCTGCTAATGCTGTCTACATTAAAACATCTTCACTTTTGAAAGTACCTGCCCCTCTTTAGATCATACATTACTCCAGTTATTATGCTATTTGTGCCTCAAGATAAAATGGCTGGTGAAATCAACCTACCAGTATTATAATTTGTAAAACTGGATTCAGTGCGAAGACAACATCAGCTGCATGGTCCACAGACGCATTGCAGAACAGAGACACTAGCTCTTCTACTGTCTGTCTCATCTTACAATAAGTTGATCAGCAGAAACTAATACAGAAAATAACATATTGAGGACGCTGCATAGTGAATGCATTGGGACTGCAGGAAGATTGTGACAAAGATCTCGCATATCTTATTACTCAGGTGAATCTTCCAGGCTTTAATCCAGCCCACTTTTGTTTGACAATCCCAGTTGAATTCTATAAAAACACACACCCTGTGATCTCAGGGTATCGACTTGCTTGAAGTGAAAGGTCAGAGTGATCCGTAACAGAGGGTTTTGTCATTTGCGTGTTTATTGTGTAGTGATAATCTGAGAAGAGCCATCGTTATAAAATCTGTTTTTCACTTTGCCTCTGGATGAGAGGTACACAAGCAGGAAGAATGTTATGTGAATAAATTGACTTATTTCTGTCTGTTATTCTGTAAATATTATAGGAGTGTAAGCTTTAACAAGAGGGCAATACAAATGACTTGTTTTTGTTTGTTTGCAAAATAAAACTGCTCATAAAGCTGCCTGTATTTGCAGACTCATTCTCTGCCGGTGGTCGTCATTTCTAACATCTGCCAGATGCCCAACGCCTGGGCTTCCATCCTGTGGTACAACATGCTCACTAATCACCCAAAGGTGAGACAGCACCCTCTTGTGGACGGGGTCTGATCTCTGCAGGCAGCAGACATTTGTCAAGCTTTTGCCGCCTTTGTTCTTCCACAGAATGTGAACTTTTTCACCAAGCCTCCGGTGGGAACCTGGGACCAGGTGGCTGAGGTGTTGAGCTGGCAGTTCTCCTCGACCACTAAGAGAGGCCTGACCATCGAGCAGCTGACCACGCTGGCTGAGAAATTACTTGGTAAAACAATAAGCCTATAAGGTCTCTGATAATCTTCAGCGTGCCTTAATACTTAGACTATTTGTTTCTATTTGTTTTGTTAATACAGGGCCTTGTGTAAACTATTCTGGATGCCAAATAACATGGGCCAAGTTTTGCAAGGTACAACACTTGACCACTATAAAAAGATCAGTCTGCCTTCTTCACATTGTTTTGCTGTGTATGAATAATTTTTTTCCTTCCTCTTGTACAGGAAAACATGGCTGGCAAGGGCTTCTCCTTCTGGGTGTGGCTGGACAATATCATTGACCTGGTGAAGAAGTACATCCTCGCTCTGTGGAACGAAGGGTGAGAAGTCGCCCTTTGTTTAGACTCGAGTCTCCTGGCCTTGTCTGGAACTGCTTGTTCACTTCCTGTTATGGTGTAAAACCTGTTCAGACATGCAATACCATCTTAAAGTGGATTGAACTAGCTATTAGTTTGACATGTTGCTTCTCTGCTTACAGATATATCATGGGTTTTATCAGCAAGGAGCGGGAGAGAGCCATTCTGAGTCCGAAGCCTCCTGGCACATTTCTGCTGCGCTTCAGCGAGAGCAGCAAAGAGGGCGGCATCACATTTACATGGGTAGAGAAAGACATCGGAGGTGAGTCATTTTTAAAGCCCCAATGCTGTTCATGTAATGTCTTTAGGAACGATCAGACTTTTGTTGTCGTTCTGTTTTATTGTTGTTTGTTCTTTGTAGGAAAGACCCAGATCCAGTCCGTAGAGCCGTACACCAAGCAGCAGCTGAGCAGCATGTCGTTCGCAGACATCATCATGAGCTACAAAATCATGGATGCCACCAATATCCTGGTGTCGCCGCTTGTTTATCTCTATCCTGAAATCCCCAAAGAGGAGGCTTTTGGGAAATACTGCAGGCCAGAGGCGGCTCACGAGCCCGAGCTGGCGGGAGACTCGACGAGCAGTAAGTCACCACCTTCGTTCGTTGCGCGCTTTTAACGCTGTCCGTCTGTTTTGGAGCTTGTGTGCTCAATATTGTGCGTAATGTATTCTTTCTCTTTCAGCTATCCAGCCTTATTTGAAGACAAAGTTCATCTGTGTGACCCCGTAAGTATTCATGCTTATCTTTAGGCTGTAATATTCAGTGCCTCCCACCCAGAAGTGTCAATACTCAATGTGGAGGTTTTCTTCTATGTCAAAAGTATCGATACCTGTCGAATCTTTTCACATTTTGTCACAGCCACAAACCTCAGACCCACACAAGTAGCACATAATTGTCAGATGAGGAAAACAAACAGCATTTCAGTCCGCCTGAGGCCGTATTTTGTTCATTGACTACACACTGCAGGTGTTTTGTTGTACGACTCTACCAGCTTTGCTAAACTAAGAATGAATGTTTTTCCTAATTTATCTCTGCAAAATAGCTCATTATTAGTCAGATTGTGTTGTAGCTGTGTAGTTGTGTTTTTACCGTGACATTGTATCCAGCTGGAAGCTGAACCTCTGCCCTGGTCTTTTAGAGGCTCTAACAGGTTTTGTTCTGTAATTGGTCTATATTTAGCTCTCTCCATTTCCCCATCAACTCTGACCAGGTTCCCTGTTGATGTTGGAGATGGTGTTTTTATTGTGATGTGCTCACAGTCTTCAGAGAACCTTGTTCCACATGTTTACCGCTCTCTTTTCACCAGCCAGCCAGTTCAAGCGGGCGGCCATGTCTTGTTAGAGTTGCCGTTATGCAACAGTCTGTCCGAGTTTGAATGATGTTGCAATGAATTTTCCGTAAAGAGTTCAAGGTTTGGGATTTTTCTTTTTCAACATCTCAACTTTCTTCCTGGCCGGTCTACTGTACTTTTTTTTTTGGTCGTCATGATGATGTTCGCTCACTAATGCTCTTTAACAAACTTCAGTTTTACACACAGGTGGATTTATATATTAAATATATTGGTTCATTTTAGGCTATTGGTTGCGATGGGTTTTTGTCAAGGACTCCTTTATTTAAATAGTCTGAATATAAATTTATACCCTGCTTTTTGTATTTTTAGATTTAAAAAGTTTAAAACCATGTACTGTTTCAGTTATGTGCTACCTTTGTGTTCGTCACACAAAATCTCAATAACGTATGTTGGAAGTTTGAAATGGAAACGTGACACATTGTGTAAAAGTTCCAGGAGCATAAATGCATTAGCAAGGTGTTGTAAACATTTAAAGATTCAGGTTAGAAACTGTCAAAGAATGAATGCCTGAAATGCAGCATCTGTGACTTTTTAAAAAAACATTTTTGTTGCCTATAAAGTCACTTAACTGTTTGAGAAGGAAGGTGCCACACTTAAGAACTTCCAGCTGTAATGACAAAGTATTGCTCTAATATTATAAATAAAAGCAAAGATCACACATTCTTAAATCAAACAAATGTAATGGAACTGCACATTTTGAATAGTAGTAGGTGTTTAGAACTGATCACTACTGAAAATCATACACTGTAGAAGACAAATAAGTGAGAATGGCAAATAACGAGGACATGACAGCTGATGGCGTTGCAGGCCTTAAGCCATGTTGTAGGTTTGACAGTTTGCCCGTGGGTTTTGAGGTTTTCTCAGTCAGATCCTGACCTGTCTCCATAGGTGCCCCTCCGTGTTCATGGACTTGCAGGACAGTGAGCTGCTTGGGAACGGATTCCCAGGGTAGGCCTCATGGGGGGGAGGTCGCATGTAGAGATGTGTGTACATGACCTTTTTGTTTGTTTGACAGATGTGCTTCAGAGATCAGTGCATTGATCACATCTGCACGACGTCCGTTTTTATGTCCATCTCACAGACGTCACAGTCCTCGTTTTGCACTAACGCAATTGATTAGAGAACAGCATGTCCTTTACCCATTCATCAGTGCTTTTGTTCATGCTCAGCTGTTTTTATCGTTGCCCTCCATTTAAAGCCAGTCACTGGTGAGTGTCATTGTTGGAGAGAAGGACGTACCAATTCCAGATAGTGGTATTGCGTTCAAAGATTATTCCACCATCATTTCTTTTTAATCAAATGAGAAGGGGAAGCAATAGAAGGAACTAAGGAAATAAACTGCCTTTAGCTTAGTTTGAAAAAAAAGATTGATTTAAATGACTGAATACACACTGCTGCCATTTGCTACAGAAATGTTTAAATGAATTCATCCATTCAGTTTTTTTCTTTTTGCATTTTGCTTTGCATTTCTTAATACAACAAGCAAGTGGAGTCCAAATCAAGTTGAATATACTGACAGGCTACAAAATGTTTTTTTTTCTTTAATTGAAATGCAAAAATAGATTGTTTTAGTATATACTGTATAATAACTTGGTTAGCCTGCTCAAAAATGAACTAAAGACGCGATACTTTATTGAATGAAATTTTTCCGATTTATGTAGGATAGGAATCTGTAATTCGTAGCTCTGAAAAGTCTCGTTTCAAAAGAAAAACATACAAGGTCCTACATTTTCTGTGGTGAATTATTTTCTACTCTTTGCTCTAGAAAAAAGAATCTTCTCAACAATTGCTAGTGTTCAATTCCCTTTTTTTTTTTTTTAAAAGGAAGCGGCTAAATACAGCTGTGTTTTTGAATGGGTGTGCCTGATCTTTAACATTACTAATAAACAGGTACTTTATATTGAGCCTAATATTTTCCGTTTTAAGCAGATTTTAAACTGTAGGTTAAAATCTTGCCCTAAAAAAATACAATAGGTCCATCTCCAGCCTGTTCTTCCAGCTTAAATTTGTATCATTTCAAATTATTCTCTGGATACTTTGGGCCCAGCTGCAACCAGCGATGACATGTCTGCCTATCTGTCTGCAGCTGAACACAGGAATACTGTGCTCTGAACTGCTTACTGACCCAAAAATCAGATTATTTACTATATTAGTAACGGACCGGTGATGTATGATGACTAATTTACTCATTAAAATTGTTCAGTTGTTGTAGGCTGCTTGTTTTAAAGTGGGATGATGACAATGTAAGCATAACAAACCTCAAAAGGCATAGGCATGTTTGATAAAAATAAGTTTTGCTTTGCACCGTTATGCAGTCTCTCTTCTTTCTTCTGTTTGTGTGTGTGTGTTTATACAGCACAAACTCTGGGAACACAAGTGACCTGTTCCTCATGTCGCCTCACACTCTCGACTCCCTGGACTCCCTGATCCCCAGCGAAGCTGAAGCGAACCAAGGGCATTTGGGTGAGTTTCAATCTCCTCACACACATCTGTTTTGTTCTGACTGCGTTCTCCCCTGGTTTTACTATGGTTTTACTATTACAAGTTAAGGCCAGCTTTATTTAGTAAATATCTTTACCGCAGCATTAATTGCTTGTTTTTGTCCCTCCTTTTTCTAGATTCAATTACTCTGAACATGGATGTATCGTCTCCTATGTGAAAGAAAAAAAATCACCGTCTTTTTTTTTTTTCCTCTTGTTGGGATTTGACCTTGTGTGAGGCTCAACGAATGATTTCTCTCTCTGTGTCTCTGTAAACACTTTCTGCCTGTATAGATTTTCTTGTTTTCTCTGTAAAATTACTTGCCATCAACTTAAAAGATTTGTTTTTATTATTTTAAACTGCGGTTTAAAAAAAAAAGAAAAAAAACTGCCTATACATTTGGGTCATTTTTTGTGAACCTATTGTTTTTAGGCAACAATTTTCCTTCCTTGTTTTTGTTAAACTATCTAAAAACATGCAAACATAGGGAAATGTAGTTGGGAATACTGTCTGTTTATTGACATTTTAATGGTTTTATGGTTTTGTGGATTGGTAGATGATTGACATAAGTTTTTATATAAGCTATATGATGCTTTTAAGTTGTGCTGAAAAATGCTTCTTCTTTTAACGTTTTTAAAATGACCTTTCAGTGAGTTATGGGAAATTGGCTTCTCCTTGGTTACACCAGTTTTGTTTTTCTTTTTTTCCAACCAAATGAAATATTTCTGACATTTCTTAAGGGGATCTCAGATTTTTATAATGGTGAAGAGAAAAGAAGGACAGAAAAACTTCTGCCAATTGGAGGTTATTTCTGTGAGCTTTTTTCCCTCTTATATTGTGTAAAATGTGTATTTTAAGTAGGACACAGCTTTTCCATGCTGTAAGATGCGATCATGTTAATTGGGCTGGCACTTAAAATCAACATTTTATTTTTGTTGTACTAATCAATCATGAAATGTATCATTTATTACCAATTAAATATGTTTAACACAATGCATTTTGTGAGCTGTGTGATCATTTTCTTTCCCCCATACATGTTTACTTAGTTATTATTAAAAAAGAAAAATTGACTCAGTTTTTTTTATTTCTTTGTTTGCTTTTGTGTTGCTAAAATAGGGCCCTTCATTTTCCTGCTGTTTCAATGATTATGCTTCGTGGGAATCTTACACATTATGGATCTTACAGTAAAAGTAGGACATACTTTTACTGTTTTCCAGGCTTTATTTAAATAATAAAGCTCACATGTATGTTTTGAGGAGTTTTACTACAAAGTCAGATTTTGCTAATTTGCAACATCAAGCTGAATCATTTTAGTAATCTGTATCAGTTTTAGTCTCCCAAACTTTTTCTGTAGTTTTTGATATTTACAAATATGAAATCTAATAACTATAGAGTTTTTTTAGTGTTAAAATTTTAAAAAATAGGGACAGAAATTTGCCAGCTTGAATCAAGAAAACCAGATGTTTTTAAAATGTGCAGAATGTCCGGCTGTTTGTACTTGCAGTGCAGGCGTTCTTTTGCTGACGCACAGCACCGTCGATTGTACTGTGTGTCAGCAAAAGAACTCCATACCCAGAGTAAAACATGGTGTTGGCAGCATCACCCTCTGGTCTTGCTGTTTTTCGATCAAATTAATAGTCTTGTCAATGATAAATAAATTCCTAACATTTTCAAAGTACCAATTAACCCTGAACCTTCAGCTGAAGGAGAGGAGCACTTTTGTCCGAGTGTGAATTCAAATCACAGTCGAAATAACACACTTGTGCCCCTCCCCCACATGTTGCTGTCCTGCTGTATGTTTGTGTGGTTGTTCTTGAAAGACATTGTATATAGAGATGGTTCCTGTAACAAAACGTTTAAAAATGACTATAGCTGTACTGCCAAACTGCAAAAGTGTTTGTTTGATCTTATTTGGTTCTGCATGGCCAAAATTTCTCCAAGCATATTGACATCTACAGCTGCATAAATAGTTATACTAGGTGTACATAAATATTTTAGACTGACCTTCAATTTGGAATGAGCTGCACATTCATTGTACTGAAACTGCTTTGCCCCTTGAAACTCTTGCTTCAGGCTATGGCTTCTGAAGATCAAACACACAGTAACCCATATTAATGGCGCTTTAGGAATTCAATCACCTTTGAAATGAGCTGTCACTACTTCCTGCTTTTCCCTTGTGAGTTTCTCTTGAGCTTTGATGATAAATTTCACCCTTTCGGTGGACTTCCCTCACTGGAAACTCCCACTTGTGTGTGTGTGTGTGTGTGTGTGTAAATGCAGCACCTCTTTATCTGCATCTTTAGCACAAAAATGATGCGATCAGCAGCTTCGGGCCTGGTATACCCATGAGTCCCATTATGAAAACACGAGCACTGAGGTGAAACTGGTAAACAAGCAGGAAGTAGTCGGCTTCTGTGTCACGGATCCTCTGCCTTTCTCTGCAGCACCACCTTCGGCTTACGCCCGTCTTGTTTTGGATATAGGAAGTAAAAAACGGACTGCTGCGAGGAGGCGAGGGGTGTGTTGAGATGCACAGCTATTACCGTCAGCAGCTGCTGACTCAGCTGCTTTAGGAAGCAACTGTCACCTTTCAGTTTTGGTCCGCAGCCAATCAAAGTGGAGAATGAGGCTGCAGCTGTGCTGGGGGTTTGTGTCTGACACAGAGAGCATGACTGGTACTGAACAAGATCACTTTTAACTCAGAAGATGATGTAATTTTGACGAGTTTTGTTACAGTAGATACAGTCAGCAGAAACAAACTGGGGTTTTTTGTCAAGGCCATGTTTGGAAAATCTTAAAGAAACTATGACTGTACCAAAGGTTGTTGTCACATGCAAGGTAAATTCACAGTAGTAAAGGTCAATAATATGACCAAATTGACCACCTACATTTTATTTCTAATGTTGACAGAAATGCATGTTGTATATTAAGATTCCATTTAGATAGTTAAACTTTTTTTCATTATCTCAATTTAAAAGGTCTTTTAAATTTTAAGTTTCTTCAACTTTTGGTCTTACTGTGGATTTCTGTCAATGGTACTTTTTAAATGAGGCTTTCTTTTGATTCCTTTTGTTGAGGGTTTTGCTCAGTGAATTAATTTTTAGCTGCATTAAAAGTGGGAGCTTCAAAGAGCTGATAATGTAGCTCTGTTGTTTGGGTTACCTCTAGTCATGAAAACAATTTGTTGCTGTTTCTTTTGATAGATCTCTAAAAATGACTAATAATTGCGCAGTTCATTACAAATGATATATATATATATAAACTTCCAAAAAGTTGTGAGTTGAAAATGGCCAACTAATGAAGATCTCCCTGATTCAGTCTACTTTTTCTTCAGGTTTCATGAAAACAATGAATGCAGAATAAAGGATAAAAGAAATAAATCACGCTACTAAATCGAACAGACTTGTTTATCCCTTAACAAATATCAGTTGTGGCCTTCTGTCTGCTTCTGTTTTCTGAGTATTGTAGTCCAATTAATTTTGTTCGAAAACTTTATTTTTTATCTTCTGTTTTTAGATTTTCTCTTCTGCTATGTCTGTCTCTAATTTCCCTCCCCCCTATCCCCGCAAAAAAAAAAAAAAAATTGATTAAAAAACAAACAGCTCCAGTTGATTACTCTTCCACCAAGACAGTAATTGGTCCCTCTGGGTATTTACTAAAATAAAAGGAAAACTAATTAAAAATAATATAATTACATATTAATACATAGAAAGGCAGGAAACAATTATAAAAGTGGCAATTGCGTTCATTTAACGATTTAGTGATAAGCGAAAGGTTAACGCCAGGGGGCGCCTCTGTACACTGTCTCGCAGGGATGAGTTTTGAAAGTAGGCTACTGGATATATTTGTCATTTGTGTCTTTTAGTTTAGTGCATTAGAAAAGTTATAATTATAATTCTTATTTTATTATCATTATTAATATTATTAATGATTTATTAATTTGGTGGTGCACCGTCCAATAGCAGCACAAGTTTTACACTGTCACATTTATCGAGCGGAACATTTTTGTAATACGTTGTATAAGACTTAGCTCAAATAAAGCGCCTCGGTTTTATTTCACCGCATTAAAAAAAATGTATCCGTCTTATAATAAGTGACCGTTTTATTATGTGCTGACCCCTCGGTTAATAACTAACATCAGGCCGCCACTTCTCGAGAGTCGGTCATCAGCGATCCGTAGAAACCGTCAGACGTAGAGGAACCGCCGGAAGTGGGCGGCGTGTCTGACACAGAGAGAGAAACGGAGAGCCGTGAACTGTACGGCGAACTGTTGGGAACTGACTAACGGAGAAATTCCTGCCGGAGGCTGATCTCTCCGCTCTAGACTCTTCCCCCCCCCCGTCATTTTATGAAAAAGCAAAACAACTTTCGTCGCTCCACAGAGGTGAGTGCCGCTGTTTTTTTTCCTCCCTCCCCCGAGTCCCATTTTTTAAACGCGTCTTCTTATGTTTTATCTGAGGAGCAGATAGACGTCCTCGCTTCGTGCCCCTCTTCTTCTTCTTTTTTTTTTTTTTTGACGCTCTTCGTTGCGAAATGAGATTCTGACAGCGCTTTGTAAACAAACTGCGGGCTGCGCGACAGACGCTTCTCCATCTGGGAGACGCTGCCAAACAGCGTCGGTTGCGTGTGGTTCGGACTGTGTTTTGGGTTTGTTTACGGGCTACTTTTTGCCTCTCTCTGCTCGCTGAATCAACAGGCAGGTTCTCCTGAGAGCCGAATCCCACTAATATCCTCCCAGGCTGGCGCTGTGTGTGTGTGTGTGTGTGTGTGTGTGTCTGCGCAGCCACTCGGTTTACTATCACTCTGTCATAGTTGGCACCTTTTCTATCGCGTTGATAAGGCTGTGGTCTTTTTAAAGAAACAGTTCGAAGCTTTCGGGGACTATCTTGACTCGCTGGTGTAACTGTGTAATGTGTTTATGCTTTGTTTTTTTTTTCTAATATTTGTCCAAAAGTTTTTCATTAACGGCCTCGCAGCTCACAGCTCCAACAGACCAGCCTCCATATATAGGGGACGTCAGGTCTGAAGATGAAATATGAACATAAAGCTCCTCCATGTGTAGCGGGCAAAAAAAAAAAAAAAGAAAGTGGCGTCAAGGGCAGGCTTAAAAAGTAACTTTATTTGTCCCACCCTGTTGTATTAATAGGTTGCTTTTTTAAAGTAATAGTTTAGTTTAATCTAGCCAAACTGAAGATAAAGTTTCAATCTTGGATCACTTTATGTATGAACACCAATTAGCTAATATTCACTAATATATCATGCCAAATATCTGTAAAGTTAGTGTTTCAAAACAGTTTAATTTTCCTACAGTTGAATTGTCTTTCAATGTGAAACATTTCTCTCCATCTCCTCCTCCACATGTTGCCGTGTCACTGCCAAGCTAATTGAAAGAGGGCAACTCCACATTATTCTATTTGAAGAAGATTATTTCAGTTATTTAGACATATTTAATTTCGCAAAAACACAGCTGGTCACGTCACGCAATCAAATAGACCTCTGAACTCTGAAATGTGTTTGAAAGGTGGGCTTCAGTTACATGTGAGCTGTGAGCAATTTGTCAGCGGAGCAGCGGACTGCAGACCTACACCTGGAAATGATAGCCTGGCTCAGTAACCTGTGTGAATCTTTAAAGAGCAGAGCTGGGAAAATGTATGCATTGTGTAATGAGCACGTTCACTTATGCTTTTAGTCATATTGACAACTCAAAGCGCAACTGAGTCCTGTTTGCCTGTCAGCACTGTCAAATATTCATACACAGACACAAATATAAATATGTGTGTCTTGTTGAAGGACTCTGTGATGGGCAGTGGGGGGGGGGGCTGGACTGTCTTTCAATTACGACACAACTGATCTCATAACATTACTTCTGATCATCAGTAATCAATTTTTATATATACCGCTGTTTATTTTTTTAAATTTAATGTTTTGACCCAAGTTTATCATACAATATTCAAACCAAGTCCTGATATATAACGCAAATGATTGAAATTTCAAGCTGTGTAAGAGAGATGCAACAAATGCTCTTGGTGCCGTTGTCACTGCGTAAATCATTTCAGCTCCAACTGCCAGTAACATGATGTTGCGACACAAACTCCTCCTTGTCTGTTTGCACTTCATAATTGAAAATGTGGCTTGTGTAAAAATATGAAAGGATTTCTTGTAAAAGTCAAAACAGAACAGGCTGTCAAAGCTGTTTAGTGCAACTAGTGAATGTAGACCTTGGCACTGGTGCCAGCTCACAGACATAATTTTAAATGTCACACTGGTTTTGAAGTTCACTGTCATTTACAAAAAAGGGAAAAAAACCAAATCTAGTGCTCTTTGAGAGAGCATGTGCGCTTGTTTTACTTTAAAGAACCTCTCCTAGATTTGTAAATATTTTTTTGTTACTCTATGAATATATTTTCCGGCTTTGCTCTGCGCATTCATGTAAAAAGTCATTAAAAATATTTCTTTCCTTCTTTCAACACGCTTTTCAATTATTGCCTTTTTAACAATGGGTTTTCGTCTGATTACTCTAGTCAGCACAGAGAGAATATGTTTTGGTTCATTTGTTTTTGCAAAAAAAAAAAAAAAATTAGCATCAAGCAAAGATTTTTTTCATTATGTACATTTGGGCTGCTGAGTTCTTCTACCTGTTTGATTTCATTGCGATCTGGACGGGTTGAAAAAAAAAAATGCACTTTTGTCTTTATAGCTGTTTTAATTTACTCTTGCACTTAATGGACAATTTCACTAACTGCATTCTCTAGGAAAGGATGTTCTCTGCCTTCAGTAGCATTTAACCCTGTTGGCAAGCGCTGTTTTCCCCTTTTGCTGCAGTACATAGTGCAATGGGATGTAGGGTTTTCATTGGTCTCTGCTCAAAAAAAAAAAAGGTTGATATGGGAACATAGCTTGCCTGACTGACCTGAGTTGACTGGCACATTTTGTCCCTGACAGCAAGATCCAGATGAAGAAGGAATGGCAGCAAAAAAGGACAAGCTGGTTGTTACATGTGTTCACAGCATGGCATGTCTTTTAGTTTCTAAGTGCTTCTCACTTTTTCAACTTCTCTCTGCCAGACAAATGTTGGAACAAGTTCAACTGGAAAAGGTTGAAAATTATTGCCACATTATGTGTCGATGTTCACCGTAACATGCGTGTTCATTTATTGAATATTTTGCCTCTGCTCGGGTCATACATTTGAATATTTTCCTACTAAACATTACTAACTGTGTTTAGTTTAGCACTACTGTGTGAATCATGTCACAGATACATTTCTTTTCCCCTTGAGATTATGAGTAACTTGAAGTTAGCAGATTAGAGCAGAGGTCTTGATCTGACTGAACTATGAGTCATGTGTCAGAATCATTAATGACTGGATCTGCTGCTTCCCGGCCCTCCAACCTGCTGTTTAAAGAGGATAGACAAACTCACTCCCTAAAGGTCTCCTGTGGGAAGTTCAAGGGATGTAAAAAAAAATAACAAAGCTCACTGGTACCGGAGAATACAAGATCAACAAGAATAAGACCTTTGCGGACTGAAACAGAAAGGGAAACATACTTAAGGGGAAGTGATCAGGAAGCATGTGGTGCAATGCACACTAACCTCCTCCCCCTTTCAGTTGGGTTAATACTAATCCACTGGTCATGTGACCAAGAGCTTTCAGTCTGGTCTAGGGCAGGAGTGCTCTGATCCATCTGTCAAATAAGGTTGCTGATTGTTGGCATTCACAGTGTAAACTGCTGTCCAGTGACCCCTGGCCGGCTCCACGTGAAACTCCGCTTTGATTTCCATCAGTCAAATAATTCTCCATAGTATCGTCACCTTGTCTATATGTCCCCCCCTCCCCCCTCCACTCCCCACCTGTCTCAGCGCCTCCTCTTTAATTCGATGTTCGCCTTCTGTGACTACCTTTGCCTAATTTTCACCAAATTCCCTGCGGTGAACTGAGCACCGGTGCGGGTTGATGAGTAGGGAAGTTGTCCCTATGATAATGCTGTTGTTAAAATGACAAAAAAAAATGTATACCTTGCTCTGTTTTACTCCTGTGTAATGGGATGCTAAACTAAAGTTTACTCTCATTAGACTCAGAGTTGACAGCATCTAAACGTGTAATGTTTCATGTTTACACACATCTCATCTGTAATTTTATAGAATTACTACAAGATATAGAATGACTATACATGAAGTGTAGTCATTTCTAAAATGACTACACTTTATGTAGTCATTTTTTCCCCAAGTACACTTAAGAGTGGCGCTTCTTCATTTTTCTTATTTCTAGTGGTCTGCCTTGTGGTTCCATAAAGAAATATCTTCACATGCACAACTGAGGAATCAAATTTATTAGAAATTGTAAGAAAATTCATAAGGAGCTATGGTACAGAAGATGCTTTACTTTTTATTATTATTTTTTTTAAATTTTTTTCAAAATCTCTGTCTCTTTCTGTTTTTATTTTTATTTTAAATTGTGTAAAGCCCTTTGAAATGCCCTGCTGCTGAAATGTGCTATACGAATAAAATTTGATTGATTGATTGATTGATTGATTGATTGATTGATTGATTGATTGAAGGCCTCAGATATTTTTATTTAAATCTTTGACCTCATAAAAATAATATGTTGGGTCAATTTAAAGTTGATTCCCAACATAATAATTGTTCTAAACGTATTACGAGGGATGAACAACTTAGTGAATATTTTATTAAAGCCCAAGGCTGTGAGTCATCTCTCTGCATTAATTGTATGAATGAGTGGCTTCATCTATGCCCTGAAAGAAATAATTTGGACGCTTTAACAAACGCAAGAGAAAGGAGTGAGACTTGAAAAAGCATAAAAAATACTCAGCTGTCAATGTTGTTGAAAAGTGGTGCAATTATGGCTGCTGTGCTTGTGAAGACTCTCTCACAGTGAAATGGATAGAAGTACATCGTGATACTTGAAATATTCACGTCTCGGTGTCAAAAGGTGGTGACTGTGTGCATTTGCATTGTCTTTTGCTCTCCAGCTACAATGACACAGCAGGTCATGACTTGGTGTAGGTGACCCACTAGCCTAGTTTTGAGTCGATGCATTTGTCATGCAAAGATGCACCAGAAAGTAAATGTATATTTTTATTCATTGGTTTGATATAGCACAGGGATTCTTGAGAATAGGGACAAAACAGGTGCTATGGATAAAGCACAACATTTGAATAAAATATACACAAAATATAATTTTTTCAAATATCTGACTAAACTAACCTGGTCATGTGANAACAATGTATATTTTCCAGGTATTTGCTGAATATTTTTTATTTTAAACATTGTAGTCGGTGGATGATGCCTGTAAAAGCCCTTGTCCAGAAGCAGAACTCAATACATTATAATAGTTTAAAACAATTAAAGAAATACTAAAATTATATATTATGGCAATTAAGTATAAGTAGTCATATAAATAATTATAAAAGTATCAATAAATTGAATTAAAAATCATTTTTTAAATGTTTTCCAACTCCATTGAAATTTGTCCTTAGTTTTTGTCAACACCGTCAGAAATGAAAAGAATAAAAAAATCAGGCATTATTGGGGGACACCAGAACTTCTGAGGACCCCATGACCACTTCCTTTCTTTTCCTTTGCTAAGAGGCTAGTTAGCTCTGGTTAGCTTATGTTATTCTTTAGTTTTTTTCTTCTTTTATTCCTAAGTTGTTTGTCACAACCATGATGCGTCAACACCATAACTGACAATTTACAAAACCTTGATTTAATGTAGTGAAATAAAAGCTTAATTTTGGTAAATTGTAAAGATTTCATGGACCCGATGAACTACAATATGGCCTCCTTCAGAATAACATCATATAAATTGAGGTAGTTTGGCTTTTTGTCACCTCCATCAGATGTCAACTCCATCAGAGTTTTTCTGACTCTTTCAGTGAAATTGTTTTCAAATCTCACTTAAATGTGCAGTTAATTCATTTTAATGTATTTTACATAAATTGCATTACTTCACATGCACCAAGTTTTTATTTTTACTCACTAGTTTGTCACCACCTTCAGTTCTGTGTCAACTCCATCATGCAGTGTCAACTCCGTCAGATGGACTTTTCATGGTTTTTTGTTTTAAATAATATGTCTTTTGTTTCTTGAGAAGCATTTTGTCTGTAAAATGAGTAAAAATATCACTAACAAGGTATTTTAAAAATCATTTTAGATTTATTTTTGTCAGATGGTGATGACAAAGTTCTGGGTCAGGTTGATTAAAAATTTTATTTTTTAAAAAATGTTGCAAATGGGAGCCTGTACCTCAGCATCTTTACATTTCCAAAACATTATTTGTCATATTTGCATATTTAAGGTTGAGAAATAATAATAAAAAAAATCTTGGAAAATTAAAACCCATTTTGTCGCTATTCTCAAGAATCACTGAGAACCAACCGCTTTAGTTCCACTATAAAACTTGTTGGCGAGTCAAACCTCTAGTGCTGACATCTATTGTAGCTGATTCTCATTTATCTTAAAACAACATTTAATTGGGTTAAAAACAGGATTTTTTTAGATTTATTCTGCAAGACCCAAAGTGTCATCACTTATTCTGTATTAACTTATGACAGAGGCAGTGTGTGTCAGAGCAGTCGAGATAAAGCCGTATTTTATTACTTAAAAGCAAACAAAAAAATAACATCCAGTTGATATCTGAAACTGTCTTTGGCATCTTTGAATAGTGATTAGCTCACTTTGCACCAATTCTGAAAACAGCAAACTTTGACAGAGGCTTCTTCTTGCAGTCACATCTTCCGCACTTAACAGTGTGGTCAAGGCAACTTGTCAACATTTACACAAGCTCTGCTCTACCGTTGCGTCTCTAACTTTATGTGGCACATTTATTTTTTGCAAACAAAGAACAAGGGGTGTGCTGAGATTTTAGAGGAAGTTTCTCCAAGCAGAACGTTGCAGTTTCATTTCTTTCTGAGAGTTTATGCTGCTTTGTGTGATGTGAAGTGTATTAAAGGTTTATAACACCTTAGTATTTAGCTCTATATTTTCACTCAAGCTTTTCCAACTGTCTCATTGTTACAATTATCTCCTAATCAATTCCTGGTAAGATATTATCATACATCAGGCATGGGAAGCTGATAAAAACCTGGGGCACTGTCCCTTTCTAATGTGAATATCAAATGAATGAAAACTAAAATTGCCGTTGATGAAGTATACAGTAAACACCAGTGTCTGTGTTTTGCCAGCATGTACCGGGCTTATGCAGGGTTGATATTTCCATATAAGCATTAGTTAATTGCAACGAATTGCCTTCTGTAACTTTATTCTTTGTTGAAAACAAAATTACTGCTGAATCTACAGGAGGTGATTGTGCTGTGCTGCTACGCCTTAGTTTGTTAGTAACTTCTACACATTTTTATCAGTGCAACCACAAACTTCAGTGCATTTTATTTGTATTTTATGTGATGGGCAAGCACAAAGTGGCAGTATACGGAAAATAAGACATTTGTATTTGTTGTACTCCATACAGGGAGTCATGAAGGTGGGAGCATGATGCTATAAGGATATATATTTTTTTATTTTTAAAATCTTTTTGTAAGCAGGGACATGAATGCTTTGAGAGCTGATGGGAAGCTGGAACTGTCAGACCTAAACATACAGCCAGAACTACATTGGGCTGGTTTAGATTGAAGCATATTCATGCTATAAAACGGCCCAGTCATAGTGCAAACCTCAGTCCATTTGAGTCTACGCCTAGACTAGAAACATATTAAAGTTTGTGATTGCAATATTACACAATATGAAAAGGTTTAAGGGGGTATGACTACTTTTACAACAGATCTGCTTTTACTTTTACAAGACCCTCTACGTCTGATCTCGCAGGTTAACTGTAGTGTGATGTAAATGAACTGGCCTTGTCTATTTTTAAAGAGGTCTATGTGGTGCAACTTTAAAGCCAATTTGTAATCCAGTCTCGCCATCTCCACCTTCATCCATTTTCACACCCAGCACTTGTCGCTTCAATGAGGTTTCTACCCTGATAGCACAATGTAACCTGAGGCGATGTCACTTCATCTGCCAGCTCAGGTAGAGAGGGAAGCAGGCAGCAAAGAAAACGCCAAAAGATGCTAATGCTTGGTTATCTCTCCTATTGCTGCTTGACTGTTTCTCATGCCATGGGGTCATTGTGCCGAATGTTATCATGCAGGTTCTGAAATGCACACTTATTGTCTGCACTGTCTAAAGAGCATCAAGAGAATTGATGGTGGCAATAGTACAGCTCAAGGGAAAACACAAATGAAGCCGCCATCAGCACGGGAGTTTTAAGCAAACAGTCAGGTCCCAGATCTTCTTTTTTTACCTTGTTGTTGTTGTAGTTATTATTTTAGATGTTAGTTGCAAATAGTAAGAAGCACAATGCCTTGTTTGTTTGTGCAAGGCAGATTAATCTAAAATAGTTTTCAGTGAGATCAGCATAGAGTTTCTGTTGTTTTAATTGAGTAGGATGAGCGTCATCTCTTCCTGCTGCCTCTGCTGCATGGAAGCCTATTACAGGCTTACACCAAATGAGATAGAACCAATGAACAGTTCTCCTGCAAAACAAATACGCATGCGTTTTCTGTTAAATTGGAGGACGAACAAAGCTGAAAATAAAACCAAATGCTCCTCAAAGAATGTAAAAAATGAACTTTTAGCCCTTTTCTTAATGTTTCTTTGATTTTTGTTTGTACTACGTGATGGTTTGGAGGGTCAAAAAGACTTTAAAAAATCCCTTCATTAAATGCAATTAAGATTGCATTAAAAAAAAGAAACAAAAAGTATATTTCCACTTATGGTGCTTTGATTCATTTGTCTTTGTTGTACGACAGATTAAACCTGACGGATTAAGGCTGAATGATATAAATACTGGCTTTGTCAAACTAATCCTCTCTAGCTTGCTCTCTCTTTCTCTCTCTCTTTGTCCCTCTGTTATTATTTTATGAATGCATGTGAATGCAGCAGCATTCGCAGCAAATTTGTTTTATACACTGGAGAAATGGGGAAGTACATGTTCTTTCTAGCTTTTTTTTGTTTGTAGAGCCACTTGCACAACATAATTCAAAGTCAGTGTTTGGATTTGTGGTGCTATTACCCAGTATTGATCTTGTGAGCTCATCTGTGCCTATTGCAGCTGGTGCCTAACGATGTTCTCAGATGAACTGTGCACAATGGCAGCCGCAGACACACTCTTTTTGTAACTAAACAAATATAACAATACTCGTCTTTTCATAAAGAACAACTTATTGGTATGGCTGCAGTTTTAGAAGTCAATTTAATCAAGGTCTGTTCATTGTTTCTTTGCAAACCTGTCTCCAAGTTCAGGTATTTTACCAGCAAAAACATATATAGATTCACTTCCCCTTTTTCTTTGTGGTATTTATCCAGTTGTGCATACAGTGTGTGTGTGTATGTCCGTGGAAAAGTCTGTAAATGTTTACTCAACATCTAGTTTGTCTGTCCAATTAAAAAAAATCCCGTCATCCATAATGGTGAAGTTTAAAAAAAAAGTAGATTAACGTTAATTAGATTAGCACAAGCTCTTTCTTTGGGCCTCTAACAACACAAAAAACAGCTAAATATTAAGGATTCTAATCTGTTTCACACCTTTGATTCAGACCTCATCTGCTGTTGACTGTTTTTTAGCCATTAAATTCAGTTTCCTTCAAAACACTTCGAGTGAAAGTACGTTTTTGGGGCTCCGGCCCATCTAACTCTTTGACCCTGAATTGGCAAACATGCATAGACAATGGCTGGCTGGATGGATAAAATTATACATCTGATTTAAACATTTTTATGAGTATGTGTTTGTATGGTCTATCCAAATAATTCACTTAAAAATGCACAATGATTAGGGGAATTCTTACGAGATGAAATAAAGTACAACATGGGAATATGAGTGGGCAAAGAGGCATGTTGACCTGCAGATAGGGTCAGCCCCATGATATGACTGATAAACGGATCATATCAGTCAATATCAATATTTATTGATTAGGTTTTTCTGTTGTTGTTGTTGTTGTTTAAATATCTGAAATTTTACTGCCAAACCGGTGACTTGATCTTTCCTGTTTTATCTCGAGTATTCATTTTCTCCTCTCGCTTCATGCCATTTATTTTTAAGCAGTTATGAGGCATGGTGGAGAAACGTGAAACTGCTGCTAAGCAAGTTACTCAACGGGCTGTTTCTAGGTTACCAATGTGTGAGTGAGTTAATCGATGCTCCCAACCTTTATTAGCTGACCCTGAGAGGTGGAGAGGCTAAAGCCTTTCCACTGTCTACATCCCCCAGAATGCCACGCAGTTCTTGATCAGAGTTCTGTGAAATGATTGAACATTCTATTTGACATATTTTCTAGATTAGATCACATGTCCATCATAAGACGTACATCAAAATATAATTATTGATTGATTGCCCAACTCTACTCAGCTAACAAAATAATGAAGTATTTTAAGCCAAATTTAAGTGACTGTGGAGAAAAATAGAAATTAGGTTGAGAAGGTAACACTGCCTGTCATACCTTCACACTTGGCTGCACCAGATTATCCCCTTTCTGCTACTGAAATTGCTCAGTATGGCAGAGATATGTTAGGTTTCTGTTGGTAAAGTTTAGCATTGTTCTGGTAAAAAAAAAAATAAATCCTTGCTTTGTCTTTCAAAGGTAATATAGTGGAAATGGACAAAATTGTTGTATTTCTGCTCTTGACAAGTGCCTCACTTGGAGAATAGCCAACGAACACTATATATTACCATTTACCAATATAGCACTAGTTAGGTTTCAATATGCAGATACTGTGGGTATATCAAGCTATTTTGATTTCTGAATATACAGTTTCTACTTATGGGAAGCTCAAGCCTTTCACTGTCACATTGTGTCTGTGAGCCTGTCACTGTTAAAATGGCCACCAACATAGCATTCGACATCTTTCACTCAGCACTTTAGTCTGACAGGTTTCATGAAAGCTGTCTGCAAGAATAGCCTGTCTACATTTGTGCTACTGTATTATACGCTGCTTCCATAAGTTATAGTTGAAGTGCTCAGGTTCGTTCCTGGCAGCAGGCATGTAGAGTTAGCAATTATCAGTAGCTTATGATCAGGCAATTGCGCAAAATGTCTAAGAGCAGGTATGTATTTATTTAGCTCCAAGCTGGTATATGATTCTGTGTCATTCCTATAAGAGGTTCTTCACAAGTGTTGATGCAGAGATAACTAAGGAAGTTGTTTTACACGGGGAGTCAGTAAGATTATATATACACTATGTTGTTCTTATACGAAAAGGGGTCTGACTCAGGATTCTGATTCAAACGTCTCTTTCAAGGACCACCTTGGGATCCTCCAGATAAGCCACCAAAAACATTGACCTTCATCCAGCAAACTCCTCTCACGTAATCAGATGCCGCATGTGTTTTGTTGACTTTCATTGGTATACTTCAAATTTTGGTGTCATTATAGAAAAGCTCTTTAAGTTGAAGTACGCCGTTTGACTTCAGGCAAAGCTGTCGCACCTAAACTCGACATATTTCTTGCCTCCAGCGTCTTGGTACGTGTCTCCAGAATTTCTGAAACATGACCCTTGCCAGAACTCTCAGTAAATGTGGAAAGCTTGTCGGTTGCTCTTGGAAAGCAACCGACTTAGCTTCAAGCTTAATCCACATACACAATTTTGTGAAAACCGCAAGCACTGTGTGTGGGTTTGCAAGCATTATCCTCTTACATTTGTCAGTGGAGCTAATTAGAAAAAGCTTCCTGTGATTGAGTAAATTCTTAACATAAGATTTAGATCTTTCTGGAGTATAATAATGCTATTATCCAAGCTCCAAAGAACATTCATTTTTGAAGGACTCATAACGATGGCCTTGCATTAGAGTGTGGCAGAATTAGAGACGAAATAGCATTTCAAGTGCACATTGTTCAGGAAGTTCATAGATTTAGAAATTAATGGAATGGTAGCTGAGATGAGATGTATTGTTGTCAAAAAGGCGGCCATGGGACTATTTGCAGTCAGTGGATACCAATAAACCTTTTGTTGTTTTTTAGGGTGAAATTTCCACTTAAGCAAGTGCCTTCAGAACTGATTAATTTTTGGTGAAAATACAAAATTTTCACAAGATCACATATTTTTCTCTTATTAACCTATTTATTTGTTTTCCGGAGACATAACGGTTATTTATCCAAAAGCAGGCAGGAAAACTTGGTTTGTTGCTGAAACAAAACACAAAAAATACTTGACCCAGAAAATTGCTCAACTCAATAAAATTTAAGATATTTTTGTTTTTTAATACAGCAAACATACAAAATATTTGTAGAGTGGATTGTAGAGTGATTTACAGCCTGCTCTTTCCAGAGAAATCCGACTTTGCTTTGCTGAATGTGGTTTTAGTTTATTGTTGAGAAGGTAAACACAAAATAATTACTGTGTTTTTAATAAAATAATAACAGGTCTTTTAGCCTGATGATGTTGGCTCATGTAGTAAATGGCAAATGACAAAACAAAATATAATAAAACAAAACTCTGAAGATTAGATTTTCAATAGCAGAGATTTACGCTTTAAAAGTTAAATAAGGAGCAAAGCTCTAGAAGAGACAAACAACCAATCCGGTTTTTTTCTGATTGGAAGTGATGGGGATAATAAAACAATATTAAAGGAGTATTAATTTATGACAATTTTTTTTTTAATGTTAGGACAAAAAAGTATTTAAAGGAATCTCAGCAATTATAACATGTTTATTGCAGTACTACAATTAAACCCTTGTAACTGCATGTTTCCACTTGTATTTTGACTATTTCTCTTTGGTGATGAACTCTATCGTCTGAAGTTGGAAGGCCTCCTTCCATCACCCTAATATTTTTTGTCCTTCCACAGATTATTTCTCACGTTCAAGTTTGGACTTCGACCATTCACCAGCTAAAATGTTAATGTTGCTTCCAGACAGAAGAGACATGTTGGTTACATTAAAGGGGAAGTTCAGCCTAAATATGCCTGGGGTATGAATAGTAGTCCCAAGTGTTGCTTTAAAACCAATGAAATTATCTTAAATTAGTCACATATATTAGACAACCTTTTTTTTAATCAATACCTCTTTTGAAAAGACTTTTCTATTGATTATATTTACCATGGGCAGCTTTATGTAGACAGAACAAATAGATAAATACAAGGTATGTCACAGTACAGTGGTGCTCTGGGCCCTGTTTGTTCTCAAAAACATCCACATCTGTCACGAAATGGTGCCGGTGCTGTGGGGGCAAAGACCTCGGCGGGGTAAAGGTGCAGTTGACCTTTACTGACGGCACTGAGCTTGCCATGAAAGCGTCTGGGGGGGAGGTGGAGTGGGGTGGTAGTATGCTGAGGGGAGCTGCCACGCAGTGGGGGATGGGTCCATGAGCTCTGGTGACGGGTTTAGATAGTGTGCTTGAGAAACTACAAGTCTCAGACCCCAGACACATCATAGGACGCAGAGATCAAAGGTCAGAGCTCACACAAGCTGCGTACATTGGTACAGATGGTGGACACGGCTCTTAAACAAGCAAACGGCGGGGTTATAGCAAAACGAGCAACAAAACCAGTGGAGTGTCATAGTTAATACAGCCAGATCAGACCGCCTTTCAGGTGCTACGTTTCACCGATGTCGTTAGACTAGTTTGAAGATGTTGAAACAATACATACCCCTTATTTGTCTTACCAGTAACCCTCCCCCTTTCATACACAGTCAGCTCATGAGTGCACACAAACCTCACGGCTCACACAGAGAATGACGCTCTGCAAGACCAAATCCAGAGAGAATTATTGTGCAAATAAATAAAAAAAATTTAATTAACCCATTAAAACTTTTTTTTTGTTTGTTTTGTCCAAGTGTTTTATAATAGTTCCTATAAAAATTCATAGTGATGGGCGCTGGTTTAGTTGCACATTTTTTTATTTGATGGAAAGCGTTGATTTGACTGCCGGAATGTGATCATTCCTCTCATTGTGGGACTCATGCGGTGCGTAGTCGTCTCCTCCCATCGCCCTGCAGAACACGAAGGCAAAGTCCAAAGCAGGCAGGAGTATGCAGCAAGATCCTCTTACACATGAAGGGCAGAGACCTTTTGGATACTCAAAGCCAGTCAGGCCGAGCTGTCTGGTAGTTCTACAGAAGTTGTTGTGTTCAGTGAAGAAGAAATAGAAATGAAATAGTTTGGGGTTTTTTTCCTGAGAATTTTGTAGACCTTTTATCTGGCAATGCCAGTTTTGGACATATTCTGATTTCATTTTACTATCTGCTATAATGTCAGGAGACATAAAAAAGCATTTACTTTGCTAGTCCATTTCTGTGAGCTGTCAAATGTAGATTGGAAATGAGATAACATCACGATGTGTGTGTGTGTGTGAATGAGCAGTTGCTGTGAAATGAGGTTTTACTATTTTCAAACAATGACACAAAGGTTACTACGATTAGCATAGTTCACACGGCAACCATTACTCAAACAGAAATCTTTGCCTTTCTGGATTTTTCAGTTTCTAAAACTCTGTTGGAAAGCCCACAGATGAAACAGGATCTTTGACTGTATTATGTTCGCCCTTCCTGTTACCTATTGAATTCTTGCTCTCTTTTGCCTAAATTAGCTGCAGATTCATCACAAACACGTAGTTTCTTTTGTAATAGCCTTTTACATTTCTGTGGGTACTTTGACAATACTTTTAAAACCTCATCAATTCTGAAAATATTTGAGTACTTTTCCCTCAACAACCCTCACCAAGAAAAGAACAATGTTCTTAACACAACCCTATAGATGGTGCGTTCACTGACTTGAAAATTATCGAGTTTTTGAGAGTTGTCGAGCTGAAAATGGACTTATTCCACACTCCAGCTGGTTTCCTGGTGTATCTCTGTAAAGCAAAATCCAATCTTTGCTGTTTATTTTACCCCTTGCCCTGGATGAAAGACGTAGCTTGAAGAAAATTTGTGCCATTGTTTGCTTGTGCAAGATTGTGGTTTTAACACTCAGTTGTGGACTGCTTTTCTATTGCAAACTGACAACAAAGACTGTGTAAACAAATTAATGTTTGATGACTTATCTGTTAAAATATTGAAACACTAAGACAAAAATACCTATATTTGTCTTTCTTCACAAAGTGAAATTCATTTAGCTATTGAACGCAAGTGGTTTAACTTTTCTTTTGTACCTAATTTACATAGCTAGAGATCACAAAGTTTAGTGTAAATAAAGTTTGATGAATATCTACCAGGCTCTGTTTCATGCTTTTGTTAGCACAAAGTGACCAAAATAAGACTCCACTCCTAAAGATAGACAATAGGCACAATCAATCTTGAACTGTTTAAACAAATTCCTTTAAGTTATATGTGTTTATTTTAAAGTGACAGCAAACTATAGTGACCATGTGACCTATAGAAACAGGTTTGCCATTGAGGTAGAACATAACATCCAGGCCAAGGGTTTTTGGTGTTCCCACTAAAACGTTAAGTGTAACAATAAAACAGACAGTAAAATCCATAAAAGTAGGGAGTTAACCCTTTTTCACGCTACTTTGAAAAAAATTATACAAGTAATAAAATAATACTATATAAAAAGTGAATTAAAAGAAAGGGGCGACCAGAATGGATTTATGTCAGCAGAACTGGAGAAAATTGTTACTCACTGACAGAAAACAGCAAAAGTATTCCTACTTAGATTAAAAAAACATATTTATCTATATATAGATATATAGATTTTTTTTTTTGTCAGATTTTGTGCATCCTGTCAGACATGTTTTTGTGTCCCAAATCTTGCTCCTTGTGATTAGAGCATTGCTACTTGAACTCCCAAAGCTGTAACTTCATGGCTTATATAGTGGAGCTTCTTTGTTTGGCTTCCTTCAGGAATATGTAAACAGAACCGTTGTGGGATTACAATCTCCTTGTATCTCATCAAAACCAAATATCCCCTCCTACAAATCATGTAGGAGTTTATGGGAACATTTTTAACAAAGAAAAATAAGCCTTTCCATGCATCTTGTTTTGTTTTTTGTTGTTGCTTTTTCTGTTGAAACTGCTGAAGGTATGGTGAATGCTGTACATGTGCCAGCCACAAATTTGTTTCTGTATTTCATGGGTGGGGGGGAGGCTGGAAAAGTGACAGGTGGTAGAGAGGCCCAGTAGGGATCTTTTTATTTGTTCTTCTTTCCTGGATACATAGGTTAACATGTATTTTCTCCTCCTTGCTCAGAAAAGATAGATAAATACAAGGCATTTGAAAGTGGGTTGTATATAACTTCAACAACATTAATTACTTTTTTAATGAAAAAAAAAATCAACTAGGGTTTAAAAGGCAGGTTTTAAAAGTTTGTATTAGGAGATTAGTATTCCGATCAGAGGAGCAGGGCACTGTAGGATAATTGTAGGAAGTTGCCTGCATGTCGTTTATGACACAGCACCAGATTTTTCTGTTGGTACTGACTTGAACATCACACCGAGGTGGAGACACCAGAGGTTACTGTGCTTGGCACTCGACGCTGTTCTTCTGTGCGCCACATGTTTGCTGCATTCATAATTTAGAAATGGTGGGTTTGAAACTGGCAGTAATAACTATTGGGATGAACTGCTCGCAGTTTTCTATCAGTATCCCTGTTTTCAATGCAGTGGTAGCTACTGAACATTATGAACATTCCTCTGCTAAACACACCGCTACTGACAGAAACCCCTTTTTAGCCTTCTTAGCATGTACACCAATAAAACAGAGTGGTTTCAACGAGCAACATTTGATGTGAAACTGTATCTTAATCCTAAGCAGTGTGACATCAGGACAAAAACTTAAAGTACCCTGAGCTGACACATGAACAAGTGAACTTATTCATCTGAATCTACTGCTCAGTCTTTGTCTTCAATGCCTGGTGTATGTGGGTTAAGCCTCTTGCCTCTAGTTGATTATTTTGGAAAGCCCTTTTTCATTTTCAGCATTAATGCTCTCTAGATTTTACCATCCCGGAGTTTGCTTCTAAAATGGGTTATGGGTCGGTTAATTCCAACATATGTTGTCAAGAGCTTGTTTTTTCATTGATGGAAGTGAGTGAAGGACAGATGTTCAGATATTCAAGATGTCTTTGAAGTCTACTAATGAACATATTTCAGAAATGTTTGTGATACCTTGGTCGTGTCTGAAGTATATATTTTTTTCTTTTGGCTTTCCATTTCCATTTAAAATGTATTCGAATTGGGAAAACCTAAGAGCTTTCATTAGCACAAAAAAAGAGAAATTGCAATTAATCATTTCAAATTATTAACACCCTTAAGCTAGGACTGGTAAAGTTTTATATATGAATCACTCTTGTGCAGTGATTGTGTATAATTCATAACTCTTTTGAATCATCTGTCAGAAATCTTATGAGGAGCAACTTGCCATGGCTAACTTGTGATGAAATTATTGTAGTTTTTTCCACTTCTGGATTATAGTTCTGATGCTTACTGGAACAAGCAGGACTTGAGAATTGCATGCTGCTATTGTGATTAGCATATTTTGCACTTTTTGTCACTTTTCTGTGACAGTCTCTTTGCTTTTTACCAATCCTATTACGCTATGAAAAATCATTTTTACCGGCCATCGGCTAAAGTTGCACCAGCTGATATTTTTTTCCCGCATAGCAGCTCTTTTTAAATATCAACATATTCCGGCTGATTTCTTTGCTTTCTATCATTTTTGCACATCCCTTTCTTCATGTGTTTCATACTTATTCTCTGTGTCATTCCACTTCAATACGCATAACTTCATTTATCACACAGTGTTATGGAGAGCTGTTTTATTCATAAATAAATAAATACTGCTGTTAAGAAATAATTAGTAAACACTCCATCACATAAAAAAATCCCCAGAAATAAAAACAAAAATAAATAGAGAAAGAATGATTTTTAAAAAGGAGCTTTATCTGCTAACTCTTATCTTTTAAAGTTTATCCTCTCTCCCTTTCTTTCTTTCTTTCTTACTGTTGTTTCTTGTTTCTTTTTTCTAAAGCAGCTTTACATATTTCAGGGACTTTTATTTTTTAACATAATTATTTCATGTTCAACAGTATAATATTTTGCTTGCTTGAATGACTGAACTCTATATGAAGCGCTCTGAGGTCCTCTGGTCTTGATAAAGCGCTATACAAGCACATGCCAGTTACCGTCAAATATAGCCGAGATCTACATGTTTAATATATATATTCATTAATATTTATCAGATTGCTATATATATTCTCATCAGTTGCATAAGTAAGTGCATTCTGGATTCAAAGACTTGGCTTTTCAACCCTTATAATAGTTGTAGAAAAAGAAAGAAAGAAAAATAGTTGAATTCATCAGAGGAATTGGAACGCCCCAGCTGTAATGTTTCTGCAAAGGTTGGCATAACTAACAATGCTGACCTTCCTCGTCTTCATTTCGCTGGAGGGGATGATTTAAGGGTAAACATGCAGAAATGGACGGTTGGCTGAAGTTCTTCAATAAACATCTCGCGCTATTTGCCTATGTGGAAGGTCACAGCCTGGGCTTTTAACTGCTTGTTTTTACCAGACGACTGTTCGCTGATGGCTCATTAGATCACACTGCAGGACAGTGACAACTGGTTGGCTGGTCCCCTCTGCTGTCCGTCTGTCTCGGCTCAGTTGTTTCCTGGCTGCAGGGTTCTGCTTCCAAAGTGGCTCTCCTTCAACAAGCTGGTTTTCCTGCTGCCCCCTTACGTGAGTTGTGGGGCTTGGTCCACATTTATCGCTCCCTCTAGGTCAGAGATTATGTAATGTCATCCACTGGCTCTCTGTTTGAGATCAGCATGCATGCATAATATGCATGCAAGAAACATGAATACATTTTAAAGCACAAATGCGGAAATGTGACGGGCGGCATAATCCTCATCATCAGGGGAAGACAAATGAAGCTTTATCCGTTGTCATTGTGGTGAATAAATTCAGATTTTTTTTTTTTTTAGCTGGTCAGGTCATTTGAGGTAGATTATTATGTAGCTGCATAATTCACTTAGCATGAATCCATGATGTGTTGCATGTACAATGAATCTTAAAAAGTGTACCGAACAGCTTCTGGCTGACATTTTTCCAATATTTCTAGAAATTGACATCTTCATCATGCCTTTTTATATCTAGTACAGTGGCGGTACAAGTCAGCGTCGGGCCGGGGGTCGGGGCAAATTTCCGGGCCCCCTGACCAATCACCGGGCCCCCTGACCCGGGGGAGGGGGGGGGAGGGGGGGGTGTAATGCGTGTGAGCGTAGAGTCCTCTAATTCTGTGGGGGGGTGCGGACGGACAACTACTGACATTAATACACCTTTCTCAACAGGCGGGGGCACACTTTCTCACTTTCTCGGTCTATAATCCGACATTCGAGCGACTTGAATTCATTCCTCCCTCCCTGGCTCCTCCAGACCCGGGCCCCCGTCGGCCTGGTTCGGGGGGCCACCGCCCCCCCAGACCCCCCTATAGCTCTGCCCCTGATCTAGTATGTAAAATCTTTAGATCAAATCGCTTCAACTTATTGTAACATTTTAACAGATCTGCAAAAAAAAATAAAAATGAAAGTACTTTAACCAACATTTGTTCAAAGGAACCAGAATTTACAACTTCTTTATTAATATTTGTTCAGTATTTCTGTATTTAGCTCAACGTTTCTTTAGTTGAACTGTGCAATAAATATGTCACATTGAAGGTGGAAAAGATTTATAAATGATTTATCCTAACTTAATTTACATCTTTTAGAAAACTGTGGAGTAAATTCTGCACAAAATACATAAGCGGATTGGCTTATCCTGTAATCTGGCACAATTAATGAAATGCTAACATTTATGTTTGAGCTGTACAACGCCCCCTTTTATTTTAAGCTGTCTGTCAGCTACTGTACTGTTAAATTTCTTGGAACTATTAGATAGTTAAAAATAAGTGACTATAAAAGTTATGCAGAATTTTAATTTCTAGAAAACATAACCTGAAACTATTAGCCGTAAGGGTTTTATTTACTTATTGTTATTTTCATTTGTTTTAGGAATGTTGATGTGTAGCTGAGAAACGCGATCTTGCAGCTAAGCCCCTATAGTTTGCTTCACCTGCTCTCCATCTGTTGTTTTATAGTAAACAAATGCACACAAACAAGCTCAGTAATTGGCTGTTATATCAGGAATTCTACCCACTACAACACATTTAGCTGAAAATAACATACTGTTTTCAGACAGTAAACTTCTTATTGACTATTTTTATTTTGAGACTTCATAATCTTACTAAGATTAAGTCTTTACAAAGTATTTTTTTTACATCTGATCTGTCTGTGCTGATGTTTCCATAAAACCTGTTAGGTGATGGGTTCAGGGCCGTAAAGATAAATAAAAAACCCATCAGCTCACAACTTAAATGGTATTCATTTTGTGTGAAATACAGAATGACAGCTTGTTGCTTTCATAAGTTTTTATTCATTTTCTCAGAAGATGGGCCTCATTTAGAAATATTTAGAGGGACATTTAGAGTTTTACATAACTCAGTGAGTCTAAACTAATTAGAACAATTAAGTGAGAAAACGATGTAGTGTTTATTTCAGAAAGATGTTTCCCTAACATAGTATTTTTGCTCTCATATCCCTCCATTCATCACTAAGACTTATGCGACCTCATGAAAACAAAAACGCTTTTCCAGCAGTACTCTACAGAAGACACTTCAAAGCTAAACATATAGTTAACTCCCAGGCATGATTCATATTTATTTTCATTTTTTAACTTTTAATCACATTGGGGTTAGCATTCCTCATCATCAGTGCAAGGGTTTTATCATCAAAGTGCAGATGCTTCAAGGACACAAACTGTTCATGCTAAGGACAGAAGACTGCATGTCTTTGGTTTCTATAGCGGTTCATATGAACATTTGGAACAACAGAAAACTCTCTCTTTCCCCCTTTCTTTTCTTTCTTTCTTTCTGACATACTAGGTAAACTAAGCATTGATAAAACAAGAGAAGAAATATGCTCTAAAAACCCTGGAGATGTGCATTGAAAGACCCATTGTGTGGTTACCAACCCACATGGGGAGTGGTGGAAGATTTGTTTTAATTAGATTGGTTGTGGCTTTAAATGTATCCGTATCTCTTGGTAGGCTGGACTTTCTCTATTTGGGTTACTTCCAGGCTTTTCATGAATTATATAATTTTGATTTAATTGGCCAAGACAGATGCATCCAAATGCCTCAATATAATAAAGTTTTTAAATTTGGTTTGCTGCTTCTCCAGCGCTACAGGGAAAATCAGTATGGGGACTCTTTGGATTAGACACGCATGTGGATCGAAAACACATGATTGCAAGATTTGCTGTACACTGCGGTGTCTGTCCCACTTGGCAGCGCTACAAATTCCTTCAAACGTCCAGAAATGTAAACGCAAAGTACGACTGGAATTTTAAAATATATGTGGAAAATAAAATTTTATTACACGTGTTTGATCTCGCAGCAGATTAGTTCACTAAAATGTACCCACCTTTGATTCGTCAATACCCTTCATGTTTAGTTACTATGTATTATGCATACTTTGTTATTCATTAGCTTTTAATTTATTTTATTTTAGGCTTTAGGGCTATTTGAGGCGTCAGATATCCCACTATGGTCGTCAGCAGACAAAAAACAAAGACTGAGTCGTATTTATTAGGTAGCTCAGATTCAGGAAGTTTTATTTAGCCTGCAAACCTCATTAAGTTTGAAACATGTTGCTTAAGAATAACAAATAATGTAAATGGAGTAAGTTTTTTCTTAATTTATAAAAAAAAATCGTTCATATATA